>CM074505.1:5581592-5608766 GCA_037389245.1 Oryzias sinensis | reverse complement strand
CTGCGTCAGCGCTGATGAGCTCAGCGTTTGTCAGGAGGGGATCGGGGAGGGGGAGGGTGACAGAAGGGTGGATGGGAGAGAGACAGCAAAAACAAGCAGAGAAAAAAGCTGGAGAGGGAGAGAAAGAGAGGGATAGGGGTGTTGCCGCCTCTGAGACACTCACCACTGAGTAACAGCAGCAGAGTGGGAACACAGCATCCTTCTCTTTGGATATCACAAGGCTTTAATCTTCTTGTTATTACATTTTTATTTAAGAAAAAATATTCTGCTGTAATTTTCAACATCCTTTAAGAAAGAAACAGCTGGAGAGTCAGCTGAAGAGGAGAGCTCATTGTAGACCCTTTCAGGACCTTGGACAGCGATAATGGCTCCAATGATGGAGAGCGGAGCTGAGCCCGGTGAGTCCATCCGACACACTCACGCTTCATCCTCTGCATGATGTGATTTAATGCGAAGGGACACCACCTGGTGTGGATGGATGAGTGGGCTGGTGTTGGGTTCCTCATTACTCATAGATGCTAGAAATCTGTTGTTGGAAACAGTTTTTTTTAATTCACCAATTTAAGAGGTTTTGCGTTTAGGTTTTTATTTCATTTGTTCATTCACAGTCAATTATGCACAATATTTTCAGTTAAAAGTGTTTGATTTCCCTTGCTCTAGTCAAAACCTCCTGCTATCTCCAGTTTGCAATGATCTTAGAGGTGTCAATTAATCAGCAGGACACTAATCCGTTGGGTGGAGGTTGGGCTACATTGCATAGAACATCAATAGTTGACAAAGTGGAGTTATAATTGTCTTCTGGGTTCAACAAAAGCAGACACACATCAATATAATTTAAGAAAAGCCTGGAAATACCCACCGTTTTATGTCCTCACTCTTTAGCAGTTCCTTCACAGCCCCCCCGTAGCGTCAGCCATCTGTCGTTCCAGCCTTGAACACCATTCCACCCAGGGCACCAGCATGAAATATATATAAGCAGAAAGGAGGAAAACATTATGTACAAGTGCTGTGATTTAAAAGTGATAGGAGTTCAACATTCCTCACATCGCCCTCTTACATAATAATGAGAAGCAAAGAAAAAAGATTATCGCTGCATTTAAAGGGAAAACTGAGGCATAACATGCAAACGACATCTTCAATGGTACATTAGAAAATGGCACAGTATATAGCCTTAGTGTTGACATGAACGTCACAGATTGTGTAAGTTGAATGGGAAAAATAACACATTAGCTTTGATCACGTGAACGACATGAGTGATCGCTCACTGCCACTGCTTTTTGACATTTTGATGGGTTTGTAGACGTGGCTGATCGGTCCTCTTGATGGTTTGTTTCCTCTCTTAATTGAAACCCATTAGATCTGGCAGTAGGATTGTTGTTGAGTCAAAGTTCAGCACGATGAAAGAAAAAAAAAGGCATTTAACAGTGTTCATATAATGTTTCTATAAGCATACCACAATCTATTTAATAGTAGACAGTTAATCTCATAATGTCATTATGGAAATTTTCCACAATTAACGCCCAAAAATCTACATCTCCTCAACAAAATATCATATTGTTTTGATGATTAGAAAGTATTCAGGTATTTAGACTACTAAATCAAGTGGTAACTGTCTACATTATCATACCTATAAAATCCTTGATAAATTTGCTGCTTATGGCTTTATGCGGTTTTCCCAACAGCTCTTTACTAATACCAGCTGTTTCCTGTTTGGAAATGAATCCGGTAATTGGGCTGAACAGATTGCATTGTGTTTTACTCCTTCTGACTCAAGGCTGCAGCTTGCGTCAGCCTCAGATACAAAATGGATGAAGTTGCTTCAGTACAAGTGCAGAAGGAAATGTTTCGGTTGACGGGTGTAAACACATTCATACATGCCACAACGATTGTCAAGAGTTGTCTACTTTTTCTAACAAACTGCTGTCCTTCTCTCTCCCTGGATTTGTCTGCTCCCCTCCACAGTGGCAGTACCGGTGGGCGTTGCCGTAGTGAGTGTTTTTGGCCTCGTCTTCACTGTGTCAGCCTTCACTTGGATCTGCTGCCAGCGCAAAAACACCAAATCCCAAAAGACGCCCCCATACAAGTTTGTGCACATGCTCAAAGGGGTAGACATCTACCCGGAGAGCCTGAGTGGCAAGAAGAAGTTTGCCGCAGCTGCCACCACAACAGTCAATGACGCCGGTAAAACAGATGTCAACGGAAACTGCCACACCGCGCCAATGAGTCCATCAAGCACCAGTAAACTTGCAACAAGCCCAAACGGTTCCAGGCCGGCTCTGCATTTGGACCTTGAGAAGCGGGATCTCAATGGCAATTTTACCACCAAACCTTTTCACCACCACCATCAGAAGGTGAGGTGCTCTCCAGATCTGGAGCTGCCCTCTCCACATGCAGGGTTTACCCAACCTGGTGCGATGGACCGCCATGACCTCCCTTCACCGTTCAGCAACCTCTCCAGCCAGGCACCAACTCCAGGTGTGGAGAGAGCTCATGTGGAGGAGAAGGAGAGTGGCCTGGGTACTCTCCACTTTTCCCTTGAATACCAACAAGAAAAGAAGGCATTCATTGTTCACATCAAGGTAATGTAAAGGGTCTAAACCTTTGGTATAATTGTTTTAGCTTGTATGCAATCTATTTCATCTCTGGTGGTTTATGCTACTTTCTTATACAGGAGGCCAATGGTCTATCTCCAACGGATGAACAGTCCCTCACCTCTGACCCCTATATCAAGCTAACTCTGCTCCCAGAAAAAAAGCACCGAGTGAAAACCAGAGTCCTTCGAAAGACCCTTGACCCCTCTTTCGACGAAACCTTCAGTTTCTACGGGATCTCTTTGTCCCGAGTGTCGGAATTGTCCCTTCACTTCATGGTGCTGAGCTTTGACCGCTTCTCCCGGGACGAAGTCATCGGAGAGACCCTCGTTCCTTTGTCTGGGATCGACTTGTCAGAGGGGCGCATGCTAATGAGCCGAGAGATTATCAAGAGGAACATCAAGGTACGATCTCACACAAATGTTTCAGCCACTTTTGGTTTTCTGTAAGACAATTTATCTTCACAGTGTCTGGAGGACAAAGCCATAGAGAATATGTTGTAGTCTTTACTGCACATCTATTATCAAGGCAGCACTAAATGGAGCATGATAAAAAAAGAACATCATTTATTTTCTTTCACACGAATAACATTAACCCAAATAAACTTCAGCAAACTTTGCGGTGCTGTGAATCATGTAAAAAGTTGCTTACAATCAGAGATCACATGACTAGATTTTAGTCTTGTTATTTTAAAAATGCATAGATTGATATTTTCTTAAAGGTCAATTGCCCTTTTAAATCTGTCATAACATCTTAAGCTGACGTCCAAGAAAAGTTAACTTGTTCCAACAAAAACAACAAAAACAAAAGTCCCAGAAAGCCAAGGGGGAGAACACAGAAAAAGTGACATCATTGCAGGAATAGATTTGTAAACTGACACTAGGTGATTGAGTTCATTTAAAAGGCAGTGGTGGGAGCTCAGTTATGTTTCAAGTTTCAGTTGTTTTATTGATTGTCTTTAGGTTTTTCTGTCTTGAATGTAATAATTTTTGGAAGCTTTTTTAAGATTGCTGTGTTATGAAGATAGTTATGTCAACAGGAGAAAATTAAGTTTTTTTTGAAGGGATGCTTAATGTAAAATAATTAAAATGTAAGTCCAATTACTTAAAAACTTCAGTCTAGATGAGAATTCAGCAAACAGGGTAACTCCTGCACTCTAGTATGGATTGGTGCATCAATGGATCTGTTTTCCAGTCTTCCTCTTTCCAGATAACTACAAGGCACAGTTTCAACTCTGCAATCCTTTCTTAAATGTTAGACTAAAATATGACTAATTTAATGGTCAGAAATAGCTGGTATGCTGATACCTTACATTTTTTTTTGCTTGTAGATGTAATGTAGACAATATAAAATAAATTACAGATTTATATATTGAGACAGTTTCTATAGGGCTTCACTAAAGCTCCACCTCTGAGCCATGAGGTGATGGGGTGCATTAAATTCTACTGGGAAATATGAGCTTTCGGTCATATCTTTAACGATCAGTACATATGATACAGCTCTCCAGAGGAGTGCTGGGAAATGGCAGTCAGAATGAGAAGTGTCAAGTGAAAGCTTTATGTGCTCATAAACAACATATTTTTTTCATTTACCACAGAAAGAATATTGTTACTTTATATTTCTTTAGCTCTCTTTGTACCAAAATGATCTAAATTCTAACAACCGCAGCTCCTGATTACAGCCAAAGTAGGAGGAAATCTGATTACACTGCTAATGAATATCTAAAAGTGTTTTATTTGGCATTAATTGAAATTTCAGTTTTAACACATAGATTATCATAAGGGGGAAAAAAAGGAAAATAAATTGGTATTTTCCAAAGATTATACATTGTGCTGCTTGAAAAAGCATTTGACATAATTATGACATTGTCTATTTTAATTTATCCAAGTTATTGTACAGCGGTTTAATTATTGCTTTTGGCTGATAGGTCCACCCTCTTGCTTGCAGGGTGGTGGCTCTCTTTGTGTGCATGGGGAGGGGGTTGGATTTAGTCTCCCCACTGAGGGTGGTTGGGTGTGACTGTGCAGCAGTGCATGCAATCAATGCTGCATAAGCTGAGCTGCACAGCCATGAAGGGGACTCGAGAACAAAGGAATCATGTCACCGCGGTTCTTTACCCTCTCCTAAGAAATAATTTGTTAAAAAAGGATGCAGCATCTGTTTTTGGAGATGTGGAGTTATAGGTCAAGGCTGGAGGTTGTCTGTGTGCTATTTTCCTATCGTCACGACAGGATGGCAGATCCGTTGGGTGTGATCACAGCCTCTGATGCACACATTCGGCGGCACACTTCAGACTAAAAACAATAAAAAAAAGAAGACAAATTCAGTGAGGTGGGATTTGGTTCGTTTAGATACAAAAATAACAGAACTAAGTAGCCAAACACCCTTTGAAAGAGATAAAATAGCATCAATTTAAGTTTTTGGTGAGGTTCAATATGAGGTAGGTGGTGCTTGCATCGGCATTAGCTAATTATTTATGCATAGCACCAAATGTATGGGGAGCAACTGTGTATCTGACTGACAATCACACCCAATGTGATTCATGAATCAAATTCCCGTCATGCAAGAATAAAATTAGTGGACGTTTTGATTGTTGTCTCAATAAAAATGTGCAAATATCATTAAGGTTTGAAGGAAAACAAATGGCAATCATCAGATTCTCCTACATGTTGGTTTTGGACCCCATCCGCTAATCACAACATGAACATGTCAAGGAATGAAGCTGAGGTTCGGATCGGTTAGAACAACGCAAATTCTTCGCCAAAGTTCAGATATTTGATCTCTGGAGACATCATGCCGCGAAGTCCAAAATCTGTTGCTGCTAGATCGCTGCACAGCGCCTGATGCTCAAAATGCGCTGCAGGGCCTCTGATTGTGTCTCTCCATTGACATAACTGTAAAACTGGATGTCCCTGCCACAAAAATCACTTTTTGATGTGAAGATCGTAACATAATGAGAGATCTAAAAAGGTTTTTTTGTGCCAATAAGAGGTTATTTATAAGGTTGCTTCTTCTAAATATCGTGTTTTCTGCTTCCTGGTTCATCATTGCTCTTCAATTCTCCACAGAAGTCTTCAGGCCGAGGGGAGCTGCTGCTGTCTCTGTGCTACCAGTCCACCACCAACACTCTGACTGTGGTCGTCCTCAAAGCTCGTCACATTCCCAGAACTGAAAACAACGGGCCCACAGGTACGCTGATCCAGAACGCAACCTTTTTAAAAACCCATTCAATTAGATTAGATCGAAAAGATTTGGTCGTTAAAGTCAGGACTACTTTAGAGTGATAGAGATGGTTGCCTTAGCGACACCACCAGCGCATCAAAGTGATCTGATTAGTATGTGATAGAAAGCCCTTTAGTGACACACAATGATTTCCCAGTCAGCGTCTTCTGTCATCATCTGCATCCATCACTTCCTTGTTATTGATTTGTGCATTGATCCGATACAGGAATGATCTCCCTCCTCGATGCTTTTTCAATGATAGTTTCTCTTGCCTCACTGTCTTGCCCTTCTCCTCCTCCAGATGCATACGTCAAGGTGAACATGTACCATGGAAAAAAGCGCATCTGCAAGAAGAAGACCCACGTGAAGAAGTGCTCTCCCAACCCCGTCTTCAACGAGCTCTTTTACTTTGACCTGCCCTCCGAGGAGGGTCTGCGAGACACCAGCATCGAGCTTCTGCTGATGGACTCTGACAACTCCCGCTCCTCCAACGCTGCAATCGGCCGCCTGGTTCTGGGGACGGCGGCGGCAGGCACCGCCGGCGAGCACTGGAGGGAGATCTGTGACCATCCGCGGCGTCAGATTGCCAAGTGGCACGACATGTCGGAGGATTAGAATCCTGCTTTGACCTGGTGCCATCTGGATAGCATGAGACGTACCTCCTGCTGGACAGTTCTTTTTTTTGGGGGGGACTTTCAGTTGTGAAGGAGAGTGAACTTTAAAGATTGGGTCAAAGGGGAGTGGCGTATTCCAAGTGATGTCATTAACCATTCACCTATTAATTCACTTTAAAGTCATTGGGGCTCAGTTGGCAGGCGGGGCATCACAAGGATCACTGTAGAGCTTTACACAATTCCAAAGACTGTCACCAGTAACATGCAACATCTCCATGGCAACTAGCAGTTGTTCCTGTGGAGGTTTTGCAGTGCAGAATGTCTTAAATGTCTCATTTTTTTCCTCTTCTATTCTTTCTTCTGCTCTTCCTCTTATAGATAGCAACCTCGCATGGAAAGCAGAACCAAACGCATCTCACAATGCTGTAAAAAGTGTGGAATATTAAAGTTTATTTTATTTTTTTTCCTTGCCAATGTAGATTTCTAATGTATTTTACATTGATTTATCTTCTGGTTGTTGATTTTGTAAGTGACGGTGGTATTTCATATATCATGACTGAAGTCAAATAAAGCCTAAATTAGGTGGTATGGGATTTGAGGAGTGGGCTGAGTGTGTTGGAGACGGTAACTGTGTGTATGTGTGTGTGTGCGTGTGTCTTTGGGGAGCAGTGTGTCCGTGCTGACACAGCTGTGCGACTGTGTGGGTGTGAGATGTGAGCCGCATTACGTTCATCCTTGGTGTTTTGTCGCCGTTGCCGTGAGCACAAACACAGCTATAATGTAAATGTACGTACCTTACTATAAAAGATGGCAAGTTCTGACAAAACGGGAGTTTGAAGCGTTATTTACTTGTGTAGGAAGGAGATCAAGAGAACGAACAGTTAAACAGTTTTTCAAATAAATGATGACTGAATGAATCAAACATGCACAGATGTGAACATCCCTTCCCAACTGGTAAAGGATGATGTCACTGAGACCTTATCCAAGTCTGATGACGCAGTAACTGCTGAGTGCTCCTGGAGGAAGTCACCCAATCTGATTAACAAAGTGGTTCAGTGAAAGGACAGCTACATCAGCATGTAATTTATTTCCACCATCATTCCTCTTAACTACACTTTTATTATTTTAAAAAACAAACAAACATTCTGACAAATTGGTTTTTAAGACCCTCCATGAATTAAGGCTTTATTCCTCCCCCTATCTGTGATTTACATCACATTCTTTATTTAGTAGCCTCCCAAAGTGCTCTCACTTTGTTCTTGGTTGCTTATAATCCCCCCCCCCCCCCCCCCATGAGGCTGGCTGCTATTTTTAAAATCTACACCATGCTTTGCTGTGATAAAATAGAGCCTCTAGCTAGCATCTTTTTAGGACACCAAATCAGGCTTTTCAAACTAAAAGAAATTAGAAACTTGAGCACATTCATGAATTTTACGGAGTTCATGAATGTATCAAGAGTCTACAATATGTTTAGGGGCCAACACATACATATTGTAGACTCTTGATAATTTCCTTACAAAATCGTAAATTGTTGTGAATATAGAAACAAGCCCTATAATGTTTGGTGCGTTCAGGAACGAGAGGAAGTATGTACATTTATACTTTACAAGACTGGTTAAAGGAAGCTTTTCTGTCGGCTTTTCCCCGGATTGATTACTTGAGCGAGGTGGAAGAGAAGGCAGGGCGAGGGATGAACTTATGAAACCAGCCTGCTAAGCCTGAGAAGCGTTGGAGCGTCTTGACGTCAGTTGGAGTAGTGAAATCCGCCCCAGCTTGGGTCTTCTCTGGACCCACCTCCACATCGTTTTCAGACACCAAGTGTCCCAGGAAACCAAGTTGTCTTTTAAATTTGAAAACCAAATCTTCTTCCATTGATGCTCTTTTTTAACTTACATATAAAGTAAAGATAGAACAGAGAATATAAAAACCTATTGGAAAGTATGCAAGAAAAAAAAAACCTCTTGATCAAACAACATTTAAATTACTTCAATCTGTGAAAATGTGAAAAAGCAAATTACAAGCAATTGAGTACGTAATTTACCATATTTAAATCCATTCTGTCAGGAAAGTTTTTGTTTTAACTTAATTGAAGCATTCAGCTTTAAACAGTCTTGTTAAGGCCTCTTCTAGAGTGGTTACTGGGAGCATTACAACATACATGCTGGTTTCCATTAAACACCTGGCAATTAATCCTATGCATTGCATCATTTTCATGGTCTCTATACCTCTAATAACTCATCACGTCCCTATCCCTTATCCCTCATCAACAGATGAGGGTCAGCTGCTTCCTTATTCCTAATATTTTTCTATGGAAAAGCTGATTTTTATTGCAGGATCCTACAATGGATATAAGAAGCAAGTTCAACTTTAAAGATCCACTCCAATGAAATTTTTTTTGTTTTTGTTTTGGTGTTTTGAACATGTTCTTGAAGCACTTTCTGATGATATGTAAAATAATTTAAGATTGAACCTGCGTTTCTGAGTTTTTTATTCATTCAAATCGTGATGGATTAGTAGGAAATAAAAACCCGCCGTTTGAAAAAGCTCATATTTGTGACGCAGCAGCAGAAATGGGCGGGCCAAACTCTCGCTACGCTGCTGCATTCTCATGCTTCCACTTGCAGACAAATAGATACACTAACGTCTTCAGTTTCTTCGTCTGAGCTGAAACCGGACTCAAAATTGTGCGGCTGATAGCTCCGTAACCGCTTGTCGTATTTGTTACACCGCTAATGTTAGCTTGATGGTGTGAGGGTCTGTAAGCCAGCGGGAAAGAGTGTAAATTAAGGAATGATGGGATATCAGCGTGGGGTTATTTCCAGGCCAACAGTCCTGCCCACAGCTCATTGGCCAATTTCTGACAAACTCCTGCTGCTCTGCAGAAAATAAGTCTTACAAAAGGACACAGGCTTTTTGATTTTGGCTAAAAACGGCACAATCATAATTTTTGGGAACACTTTGAAAATAGATAAAAAATATAGTTGGAGTGGGACTTTAATGTCTTTAATGTTTAATGTGGCTGGGGAGAGGGAAGTCTGGGCATCTCTGCTTAGACCGCTGCCCCCGCGACCCGGATAAGCGGAGGAAGATGGAGATGGAGATGGATGGGACTTTAATGTGAATGCTCACCAACAATCCATAGACCAATAAGTGATGATTGCTTTGACTACACTAGCCGCGGTTACATGGGCAGAATATCTTGATCGGATCAATGGTCGGGTTAAAATTCACCCGTGCACATGGGCACAGAAAACCTTTTTCCGATTAGAACAAACGTTCCCATGGCTCACACTTTCATTCGGAATGAATCATTTGGGCATGCGCAGTAGTGTAAAATCACCCGGATGCGGAAATAGGTCCCGTTGTAAAAAAACCGCTTCCACAGACATTTATGCAGCAGCTTGGTAACATACGAGACGATCTTCCAAACGTGCTTTTATTAATGTTATGAATATTATGAAGTGCCTGTTCGCTCATCGTTATATTTAATCTGTGTGGTCAGTGCTTTTTTGTGGAAGAATTAAGATGGATGAAAGCTTAGGACAGGCTAACACGGGGTAACATCATTAGCCTGATGGATGGACACAAAATCCAGGACCGTGCGAGAAACGCAGCAATCTGCAGCTTTCTAAGGACTGAGCAACATTTATTTTTGCTCTGAAAAGTTCACACAGGCCGCCCCAAAGCCACTCTGTGAGCTAGCGGCCCGAGCTCTGTTTGAACACGGTTCCTCCTGAGTCCTGTAGCCGCTAACCCAGAGCGGCGGGGCGGCTCGCAGTCTGAATTCTCCCACACATAACAAAACAACAAAACGCACACGTAAAAAAGCCCCCCCCCCCGACACAAAATTATTAATCCAGCTCCTCTGTTCACTCAGGTGCCAGTGGACCGAGTGAGCGTCGGGGGGCTCGAAGCGCTCCTCCTCCGAATCTCCCCCGTGAGGGGTGAAATAGAGGGGAGAGCCAGCGGGGCGAGAGCGGGGCGAGAGCGGGGCGAGAGCGGAGCGGCGCTTTTCACGGGGCGTCCGCAGAGCTGGTCGGTCCCGTATAAGCTACAAAGCTTTCTCTCAGCGAAACACCGTCTATGCATGACGTAACCCAGCGCAGCAGTGACACACGATCGGAATGACCGTTTACATGCTCCATGATCGGATAAACAATCGGTATAACCCACCTATCTCGATCGGAAAGAAATTCTGATCCGAATGAGTCTGATCGGGGCAGAGTATTCCGAACGGCGCGTTTACATGAAGCCTTTTCTTTCCGATCAGGCGTTCTTTCCGATTACTTTTGCCCATGTAAACGCGGCTAGTGGCGAGATGAGGAGCAACTTTGTGGTAGTGTGTCTATTGGTGGTTTTCCCACTGCAACTGTTGCTCC
Organism: Oryzias sinensis; assembly: GCA_037389245.1. Classification (NCBI taxonomy): domain Eukaryota; kingdom Metazoa; phylum Chordata; class Actinopteri; order Beloniformes; family Adrianichthyidae; genus Oryzias; species Oryzias sinensis. The sequence continues at coordinate 5,597,960 of CM074505.1, read as the reverse complement.
CGCATTGTCAATTCAGAGAGAAACTTCAGTAAAGCAGAGCTTAACCTCAGCTGCCCCCAGAACAGTCCTCGGGGATTACAGCACACATCCACACGGACACGCTCCAGCAGACCAGGACTCATGTTCATCAGTTTGTAAACAGTTAGAGACAAAATGTCAGCGAAACTGTACACAAACAATAAAAACGGGTTACGTATGGTTATCTGAGGATGTGCACTTTGGAGATTCATCTCTAAACCAAATTTAATCAAATAATTTATAATATTTTGGTTTTTTTTGCAGAAAACTCTCACTATAGAGAATTTTACATTTTGTTTCTCAATGTAATATTTGATTTTTAATCATAACAGAAAAAAACAGGCTTTGTAGATTATTACAATAAATGCAAGAAAAGATGAATTTTAACCCAGATGGTTTTATTTTGTTGGATTTGTATCTGTCTGTTTACGCACAGATGCAGAGCAGGTTTACCCACACAGCTGTTGAATAGCAAACATTTTCCAACAACTAGCCGTTTGCTATGGTTACAGGTCTAATCAACCTCCGCCAACGTCTGCTGAGAAAGGTTAGTTTTGATCAAAGCTGCATATTTCCAGGAAAACAGAAGAAGAAGAAACTGCTCCTGGGTGGATGCAAGGCTCTGGCTAGACTATGTCAACAAACTAAACTACTGATGGGGACATGCGGATGGAGGCAATAGAGAAATGAAACCTGGGATGGGCATTCAAGATGAAGCCAATTATTTTCTTAAGATACTTGACTTTGTGGATAGTGATGCCCAGAAAATGCATCCTTCGTTAGTTGAGCCTTAATCACAACTGTCCTTACAGCTAAATATGGGCTGTCTCAGTGAGCCCGTAGAGGGAAAAAGTTCATGCAATTTTTCTACGGGCATGCTGCTAGCGAAAGGTTGTAGCATGCACACGAGGGTAAGTAGGGGTAGTTGAGATGTGTGGTGTCCCAAATCCTGCAAGGAGCCCGCTAGCTATTTTTAAATCGCCAATGCTTGTTTTTATATTTTGTTGTGTTTTAATGTAAAGCACTTTGTGTTATATTTTTATATGAAAAGTGCTTTATAAATAAAGTTTGATTTGATTTGATTTGATTTGATTAGTGTTCAAATGGTAGATTTGTGCTCCTTACGATGCAGCCTGACTGTGAGAAATTAGAAAATTGTGACTGCATCACCTGTACTATGAGTGCGTGGAACTTTACATTATCCTTAAAAATACCTCACCATAAACTTACATGCACAACAAAGGTCCGCTCCATTTTCATGAATTCCCTTGAGGTTGCCTCACGAGCCACGCCTGCGCTAACTTAAAAAAACCCTCTCTAACAAAAACAGTGTTTTTGCTGTTTTTAACATGTTCTTGCAGCATGTTTGTTCTAAACGCAAAATTAGATTAAAACAGCGTTTCAGAGTATTTCTTTATTCAAGTCGTGGTAAATGAAGAACACATATAAATGTGAAAAAGCATGTAGCTGGTATGTCTAAGCTACATTCGGCAGGCCACAAGCTCCCTGCTCTGCTCCACTCCGGTGCGTATTCCTCGCCATTTTTGTAGAGTTACTAATGTTAGCTTGGGGTTGTGAAGAGCTGTAAGCTATCGGGAGAGAGTGTAAACAAAGGGTTGATGGGATTTCAGTGCAGGTTCACTACAGGCAAACAGTCCCGCCCATAACTCAGGAGCGAATATCTGATGAACTTCTGTGGCGTTACAGAAACTATGTCCTAGAAAACTGCAGATGTTTTTGAAATCTTACTAAAAAACGGCATAATCACAGTTAAAAAACCACTGGGAACACTTTTAAAGTAGATCAAAAGAAGATTGAAGGGGGAATTTAAATTGTTGGCTGTCCTGGTTACGGTCTTCCCCGCCTCATGAGTTTTTTCTTTGCTGTTTTTATTAATAGGTATATCACTGAAAGGAATTACGTCACACACCTGCAAAGGGACGGTAGGCGGGCTGTAGAAGGCCACAAGACAATGAAAATAATATCTGGACTATGCAAAAATTAGGCACGTTTACCCATTTTTGTAGGGTTTGCTAATTCTCGGGCATAGCACCGCCTCCCACACATCAATTCCAACCTTGCATAGCCTTCTGCAGCAACATAAATCTCATCAGTGTTTTTAGTCGCAGTCACCCTGAATGTTTGACTTGTGTTCTGTTTACTCAAGACTTGTTAGCGTTCTATACTGTAATGGTTTCTAAATGCAAATGAATGATGGTAATTATGAATAACAGATTTTCTATTTACATAAGGTTAGATACATTTCCATGCTCAATTGAATCCTTTTACAGGGTGCAGCCCCGTCTTAGTCACGACTGTTATTATCCTCTCCTCTGACGCTGTGGTAATTTTCCAGTGAGCCCCTCTTTGAAAGCAAGCGGTCTGTGAGGAGGAATCTGTCCGCTGCACACTGAGCGATGGATTGGGATGAGTCATCGCGCTGAAGACCTTCATCAAAGCAGCAAATGGAAGGTTTACAAAAGTCTCTGCATGTGCTCGGCCCAAACAAATGTTAATCCAGAGTCTTTCTGGGCAAAACCTCCCATCAGTCCAAATTTCACGTCCACAGTTTAAATAAAGAGGCTGCCGCTCACACCAGCATCCCTAATTACCTCATTGCCGGGGACTGAGGATGGGCTATTAGCCACTTTGTGGGGGCACAGGAAAATGCATTAGTGAGGAGTTCAGGCCATTAGACAGAAAAAGTCTAACTTGAGTTAACAAGGCCAAAGTTACAAATGTTTCCCATAATTAGATTTATGGTTTGATTTCCTAACCTCGTCATTTTGAGACATTTGATGAGTCAGCGCTGCGGCGTATGATTGAAGTTTGGGTTGCCATCAAACCACCAGTCAAATGCCAAGGAAGCCTGGGAGCCTGTGGTTTCTTTTCATGTTTATTCCCAGCAGCAAACAGTCTCACTGATTAACAGCCCTGCACTGAGAAGTAATCAGCCGCTTCCCTCCTCAGTCGGGATGAAAATCTTTACATCCCGGTCGGTGGAATCATTTATTCACCCGAACAGGCAGCCATCATTAATCATGCAAAGCATTTGATTACTTCATTTACAGACTCCATGTCCATTTAAACCAAGAGTTCACTGAACGGTTTCCTGCGCTTTAAGAAGGATTCTCTAAATACCCCAAAAGAATTTCCTCAAAGAATTTTGTATAAAAGTAAACCACATTTTATAACTTATAAGGTGCACCGTCAGTAAATGGTCTATTTTCAAACTGGTGTCAAATATAAAGCACACAGATCTTTAAGGCGCATTAAGCAAGACAAGAGTTAGGCATAAATCAATCAGTCAGTCAGACTTTATTAACTGCGTTCACAGTAAAGACACGCTACACGTTAGCCTCAATGATGTGTTTACACTACGTGTAACTCCCAAACCCCAAAAACAGACTGATGCCACTAAAGCTAACGTAACTGAGACTTCGTTAACTTCCAACGTTGATGTAACAAAAAAAACGGTGCAATCTGACACGGTTACGTGTTGGTGTATTTATAATAGCACCAGACTTTATTTGGAATTCGTCATAAAAAACAACAACACAGATTTACATTCTATTCAAGAGCCGTGTACCTCTCAAAATCGCTTTGACATCGGGAAGCACAGCCAAAATGAACTCATATAAAACGTTCCAGATTGCAGGGTGCACTGTCGTATATATTTTTATTTTTTAAAGGCTGCCTTATGGTGCAGAAAATACACAAACAAAAACATTTATAAAAAAAAAAATGGTTTTATCACGCCTCTCACTTTTGTTCAACTCTGTAACATCATACCAATCCTCTCACCCATCCATCCATTTTCTTAACCCACTATACCCCTTTTGAGGTCGGGTTGCTGAAGCCTGTTCCTGACAGGTTGCCAGTCTCGTCGCAGGGCCCAATCCTCCCTTTCTTAATATCATTATAAAAAGAATAGGATTATCAAGAACATGTTAAAAAACAGTAGCAGGACTAGAATGGTTATTCTGACAAATTAAATGATCGGTAGTCTTGATATCTTGGAACCAACGGGTACTTCCTGTTTGGAAGACCAGGGGGAGGGGGTCACTCAGTCCAGTTCTCACATACAGTCAATGTTAATACTCCATGAACTGACATATATACTATATACTATATATATAATATATATAAAATATATAATATTTTGCCCCTCATTCCTTAGGTAGATTTAAGTGTTGTCATAGTTTCTATTGTCAGACGGACATCGTCATGCTGAACCTTTGAAGTCTGTTACATGCAGAGAATACATTTTCTAATGGTTGGAGAAAAGCAAACAATTGTCCCTGAAAAATATACAGATTTAATTTTTACTTAAGCCTTATAGCTAAAATCTTCAGCCCCATAATAAAAAAAAGACGTTATTCACTTGGTCCAATCCTTGTTACAGACTTGAAGATTGGAATCAGAATAACGTAGAAGCAAATACAATGTACTCACTATAAGTATTATTAAACATGGCACAGGTAATCAGCAGGACTAGAAAAATGTGTTTCAATCTGTTTTACAATTATGATCCCACAGATCCAGTTACGGGGTTGATGTTCACTAAATGAAAGATTTATTTAAAACATTTTTTTGTTTTTCATAAGCCTAAGGTTTGAAAATGTAGTCCCTCCAAAGTTTAAATAGTCTCTCATCTTATATAACTTAAAAAAACTCAAATTTTTGAGTCATATTTTTTTTAGACAAGAGAACTCAATGTGCACAGACTTCAGAAAATGACTCTGAAATGACTCCGGTGTAGCAACACTGTTGACATGACCTGCAGGTTTGGTTCCAGTCTGTGGAAATGCCTGCCTAGTATGTTACAGAGCACAGTTTATGAACTGTAGCCTCCCTCTACTTCCACCAATCGAGACACATCCCGGGGCGTCATAACCAAGACACGATGAAGAAGTGCATCAATGTGTGTTGCCATAGCAACAGGATGGAGGCCACAGGTGCCCATCCTTGACAATGCAAGGAGAAATCAAACAGACAGAAAGATTATGATTATGAAAGATTATCAGAAAGATCACGTTATGTCTGATTTATACAAACAAACAGAAGGTTAATAGTCTAATCATTTATCTTAAATTTGCCTACGCTGTCATGGAAACAGAGGGGAGGAGGGTGTACAATAGTAGGGCAATGAAAAACAGAGAGGAAGCCTCACTGGAGGAGGAGGAGGAGGAGAGGGAGGCAGGAGACTGCTAGAGCTGTAAAGTGGGGGTGCTGAGGAGTGACTGAGGAGGAGGAGAACTTGATGTCTCACTCTGTCAAGCAAGAAAAATGGAAAGGGGGCAACATAAAAAGCTGCTTTAAAAGACAGGGTTAATGTGACTAACTTCTCACTTCCTCGGGATACCTCTCTTGCAAATTTAACCTTTAACCAGAAAACCTATTTCATGGTCACGGAGGGAATTTGTTTCTTTCCTTTGAAAGATTTATTCGGGTTTTATCCCCTTAAAGACAGACTCTGATCATGTTTTGATTTACTGTAAAAGTATTCCCAGTGATCTTTTAATTATGATCATGCTGTTTTAAGCGGCAGTAATTCATTCAAAACTCACCTCTTAGTTGTGGGCTGTACTGTTGGTACAGAGCAACCCCGCCCCCTTTTCCTCTCCATTGCTGAGAGCTCTCTGTTTAAATGCTGTCCTGCTAGCCAACAGCCCCTCACAACCCCAACATAACATTAGCGGTGCAAAAAAATGCAGAGCAATATTGGGGCTTTCCAGCCGTACAGTTTTGAGTCACAGACCAGCTTGGATGAGAAAAACTTTTTTTTTAAGTTGCTGTGACTAAAACGGTCGACCCATTTCTCTTCCACTGCAACTTTGTGGTTAAACAAATGAAAGCTAAGACCTATGTTTCTCTTTTTGAAACTGCAACCCGCTACAGCACATAGATATTGATTATCTGTCATGTCTACTCTACTCATCACATACATACTTGAGCGAAGTTATTTTTTAAATGGCATTTTTTCATCTGCTCCTGATTCACAACAGTTTAAATAGGACAGAATATGCATAGTTTCACGACCATAAGGCGAAATTAAGAGTCTTAAATTTTCTCCAATCCATTTATTTCTCTTTCACATCCCTAATTCAATTACAAACAATGATTCACTGACTTTTTTTAAGGTTACTTTTTTGTTTGTTTTTTTATTCACAAAACACACCCCAAAAACAAGCCAAAAAAATGTTCCTTTGAAATGTACACAAATAAAGGTTAATGTCAGATAAGTCAAAATGACACATTTGGTTTGTTAGAGCAACCAGGTTTCTGCTGTATGTATTCATTTCCACAAAGCTTCATCTTTAAACTGCAGTTCAAAGAAATGAAGATAAAAGTGGTGATGTATGCTCCTCACGTCATGGTACCACTGCTGTCCTCCCCAAAAGATCAGACACCGAAAACAAAGCCAAGAAAACTACATTTGGATCAAAGCAGAGTTTTGATCTCCTGAGTAAATCAGCAGGTATTTTGACACAGCAGAATCTGTCTTGACTTTGAAAAGGTTCAACTACTGATTTTTCACTTTGCTTGGGTTTATTGATTTGTGATCTTTTCCTTTAACACTTGAGTGACTTCCAGTCAAAAAAGTCCATCTGTAAACAACACAGAAATAGGAGATTAAAAACATTTTATACAGTTACACCAACTGACTATATGAGACCTGGACCCCGTGAGTGTGACATCACCCCAGAAAAACGGTTTGCTTGCAGCTCCAAACAAATTAATTGATTGATTTGGTTTATTTCAAGCATTAATTGTAGACTATAAAAATAAAAAAAACATCAAGAATCTAACTTACATAATTCCACCCCTACTGAGTTATTTCATTTTATAGTTTTCATGGTCCAATTGTGATCAGATCAAGTACAGATTCTTTTCAAGTAACAGCTTATTGATTATTATCTTCAGAAAACATTCCTTCATGATTTCAGTAAATAGTAATGTGAATCACACACCATGTAACAGATATCTAGCATTGATTATAGTCAGAATCAAATTTCATGTTAATCCAGATGTCATCCCTACATATCAGATCAAGTTATCAAGTAGCAAAATCAAGTGCTTATTTCATACCTTCTCAAAGAATTATTTCATATTAACGGTAAACATTAATGATTAACACTTTCAGTAACTGTTATGTAATAATCATCGATTATCATTAGAACACATTATCACATTAACCCAGTAATTATTGTAACACACTGCAGAGTTTGGTGCCACACACCGACACAAAAAAACGTTTCTTTGCGGTTCCTACATCCTCACGGTTTGTAGCCTCCTTTATTTTCTGAGAATTGTTTTTGGATATTGTATTTGAACAAGAAGGTAAAGTATCAAAGCAAGAACAGTTATTCCTACATATAGAATGACTGAGAAATAGCTGTTTATTTCACAATAGAAGTCTATGGGATTTGGGCTTTTTGGGACGAGCGGGCACTTCCTGTTTGGAGTGGAGGGTCATTTAACCCAGTCCTCATATACAGACACTGGTTACAGACTATAAAACCACATCCTGTCATGTGACCTCACCAAAATAATATGTAATCAAACAAAACAAACTAAAGATGACTTTATTAACATTTTTAACCAGTAGTTCCGACACACAATGACTAGTAGTGGGAGGATTACCATAAATAAAAAAGTAAAAAAACAAAAAAGTTTTGGCACTCTGGCCTTCATCAGTTAAATGTGACAGAATGAAGGAATCATGTGCCTTTAACTTTTTACCAGTGTGTCAGAAATTGAAATCCTAAACATTTTTCTAAACAAAACGAAAAGGCCAAACATGACGCAGTAAAATCAGAGATGGGCTCATTTGTTTTGTTGGGATAGCTTCCAAATAAAGTGAAATAACTGAGAGTAAGTGAGACAAATTCTTGAAACAACTAATAAATCCTGGGGTTTTGCTGAACACAGAATGCTGCAAGCAGTAAATCATATTACACAGAGCATCCTGCAGGATCCTGAAACAGTCGTGGTTTTCACAAGGGACAACAAAAAGCACTCCACTGGTGTTACGTTCAAGGGCACGTTATTAGAGTCGGTAACTGAATCCAAAATAATGCTCTCGTGTAAAAAGCACTAAGAGACATCACTGCTTCGTTTCTCGGGGGCCGAAGCAAGCAAGCAACACTGTCCGATACATAATTCATGTAAGGCTCAAGGGGAAAAAAATAATGTTATTTGTGCAAAAGTCAGAAAACAACAAAATCCTGTCTGGAGTTTTAAAGTGACTTTAGGAAACCAGAAAGGGATCATTTGAATGTTTGGCACACAAAGAATGTATAAATAAGCACAGTTCTTTCAACGCACTATTTGTTGTGTCACAGTAAAACAAATGGTCATGACAAACGACTAATGAAGGAGAAAAACCTACCAAAATCCAATTTATTTGAGGAAATGTAAGCCTTCTTCAGAAAAGCTCAGACATGTACAAACATTTGATTACCTGAGAAACTAACTAAGATAAAATTAGGACAAAGAATATCACCTAAATTAAAATAAAAATCCTTTTTGCATGTTTCCAATTGAAAGCAATCAATAAATCGCACAATATCCGCCATGTTTCCATGTTCAACCAGTCATGGACTTGAGCAGACAAGTGGGGGTAAAAAAATCTTAGATTAATATTACAGTGGTTTTTTTTGTACTGTCATGGAAATGCCAGCAGTTTAAAATGAAGGTTCTTTTCCTGAGACCAGATGTTGAAATCAAGAATGAGTAACCAGGGAAGCAAGATTGAAAGGAGAAAAAGAAGACCACAACAGAGAGAAAGTAGAGGAGAAGAAAAACAAAGAGCAGAGAGAGAGAAAAAAAGAAGGTCTATCCACCGCTACCAAAATGGAAGCACAGAAGCAAGATAAGGTCACTTATATTGAGCCAATGACTCAAGAAAGCCAAGAAAACATACCGGTAACAGTAGGGGGGAAAAATTAGAAAAAAGAAAATATAAAAGGAGAGAGAAGAAACATCTTAAACCTTAATCACAAATGCCCCTATGGGTGGATACAGACTATCTGTGGGGGAAAAATGGGCAAACCTCTACGGGACACCCATGTGGCCCCCACAAACAGGCATGTTGAAAGCTACAGGTCATAGCAAATACTGGTACGACACACAAGGGCAAGAAAGGGTGAAGTAGGACTGGACAAAGAGCCCACTGGTGCCGTCACATAGGCGTGCACTCTTGCATGCGGCCTGACTGTCAGAAATTAGACAATGGTAATCTATATGGGCATCCTATGGGGATTGCACATGCAGCCTTTTAGTGCAATCAGTAAGAGGCCAGTACTCGCACCCAGGCGTTTCCAATCCTGCCCCACGCTGTTGAAAACAGAAAAGGCAATTTAGCCAACAATTGTAGACATTTACATCATTAACATGCATTGTACCTTACAAATAAATGATTACATTAAATGAAATGAGCATTTAGCTGGAAAATAAATGTTATCACCTACAGGTTGTTTGTAAATGAAAGTGCCTGTAGCATTTGTCCACACAGCTGTGTGCCCCCCCTGCAGAGGAGCTCACAGCCTGAGTGGTGAGTCATGATCACTCACCGCCTCCACGCTGCCTGTCCTCCTTTCCACTCGTGTTGCTTCTCGTTTTGATTGGATTTCCTTTTGAATGTGCTCATTTCTGTCCCAACCAAACATGGTAGCTGTGACGAATGACGAATTATGAAGGGGGGGGTAAACAGATCCCCAGTTTCGTTCTGACCAAACTGGGTTTTATTCACTAGGGCGGAAAACCAAAACAGAATGAGTCAGCCCTGGACTTTTGCAAAGTTACATGGGGGTTCTTACATCAACTATTGTCATTGATGCTCTGCAATCACGTCAGGTCACTCTTGAAAAGGAAATTTTCAATCAGGAGTTTTGCTTTTGGATACATAAACATAAAAATAGAAAAAGGTATTAGAGGTTTGGGAATCTTGTATACAACTTTAAGAAGCAATGAAAAGGTGAATTGGGAGGATAGAAGCAGCCCTCTGTCATTTTTCTTACTGCAGAGAGACATAGAAAGACACAGATGACCCCTGAAGAAATCAGTGGATGAATCGATGATCTTCACTGCTGCTCTGATGACCCTCTGGAGAGAATTCCAGTCGACAGTAAGTAAGTCATCACACAAAAATGTACCAGTTCAAAGGATAAGGCCTTTTAGATGGATATTTTTCTAATCCTGTAGAGCCCAAGATTAGTTTTGTTCTGGGGTTTCACAGCTAATTTGACACATTTTAGCAAAAATGGGTAATAAAAATCTAATAAAATAAAATAATATGGGCCAAATTTGACCCTGTGGTTTCTCGAGGGTTAACCTGTGAGGGGCAGAGCATCCTTACAGTTTCAGTGCTGGAGTCTGAAGATTACCAAGATGTAAAGTGTGAAAAAAGCTCCTGAAGAACTGGAGGGGCTATTTCGCTCTGCTTTGATGTTATCTGAGTTTCATGCTTCATTTCCCTAAAGATACATTTACCATCTAAACATTAAAAGCAGAATGCTTAAACTCTGTTCCTATAATGAGCAACTTTTGGGTGCAATAATTGTTCAGTTTCTCCTGTTTCTAAAGATAATTGTGGACAAACAAGAGGTTATCAAAAGCCAAGTTATCTGCGGTTTCCTCTTAACGCTTTCATTAGCTGGCAGGGGCTGTATTATAAAACAGCCCTGTTTCAGTGAAAATGACTCACCATTCATTTTTCCTTTTTTTTTAAGTTACTGAAAACCTTTTTTTTTTATTCTTCTTTGAATACATTATTAGTCCAAAGCGACTTACTAAAGGGAATACAGAATTGTCTTGGCTAAAAACACAATGTCAGGCCCAGAATTTAAACCCCAAACCTATTCTTTGTCTTAGCCCACAATGTGGCAACTACCTCAATCACTGTTGCAGCAATTTAACCTACTAAAACCTACTATTCCGTTCCAACACCGATAAAAACATACTGTGAACTGGACAGTATTGGAAAAGTTTTTTTTTTACATGATATTAGAGCAGTTAACTTTTCTCCTGATTGAAAAAATGTCCATCCATCCATTTTCATCCACTTATCAGAGTCACAAGAACATTTTTTTTATTTCTTCATCTTTAGAAGGGAGATAAGGTGCTATCACACTATAGTCACACTGAATGCAATTCGGCTGTTGGGGGTGTCCGGTTTCAATGTTAAGTCAATTTACAGACACAATCAGAGGTCCTGCGATGCGATTTGAGCGTCGGACGTGGCACACCGGTCTGGCAGCAGCACGTTTTGTGGTGTCGCGACCCAATTTGGGTGGTGGATCGAGAGTTAAAAAATCTGAACTCTGACCAAAAAAGATGCATTTCATCAACCAATCAGGGACTCAGCTTTGGCCCATGACGTGTTCAATGACGAGATAAGCAGGTGGAGTCCAAACCAACATGAAGGAGAATCTGATCGTTCTCCTGCTGAACTTTCCAATATTGCCTTTCTTTCATGGAGATGACAAAAAAAGTTCTACATTTATTTTTGTTTTTTATTTTTCCCTCCACAAAGTAATGTGGGGCAGCAAGTCAGCAAGTGCCAAGTTCACAGTTTTGGACACAGGTCAAGCTGTAAATTTGATGTGTTTATTTTTAAAGCACTTGTGAGAATAATTTAGGTTACATGTGATGCCGTCATACGATGCTTTTGCACCACATTCTAGTGGTTAGTAAGGTGAGAGTACTTGCTCCTTACTGATTGGACGCAAATGCCGCATGCATGGGGTGTGGAGATGATACACAGTAGGATTGTCTAATTTCCTAAATTCTAACATTGCATACAAGAAGCACTCGTTTATCACTTGAACAGCACTAACGGGCTCCTTGCACAGTACACAGGATTTGGGGGGTTTGAAAAGAAAAAAAGAAAAATCTGTACGACACGCCTGCTTCACCCTTACTTACCCTTGAGTGTTTTCTTAAGCGTTCACTACAATTTGTCGCTTGCAGCATGACTGTAGAACAAAACGTTCATGAACATTTTCGCTCTAGAGGCTCACTGAGAGGTCTACAATCTTAAAATTTTGCGTGGACCCCCTTCGTGTGCCGTACAGATTTGCCCAACTCCACCCATAAGGGCAGTTGTGACTCCGGCTTTTTGAAACTTACAACTCCACTGAAGATGATGTGCTTTTAGACGGAAGATCTTTGTCGATTGGCAAGTATATATCCACTTACAAAACTCTTCAGTGACATATTAACGCATTCATGTACACGTTTACTTCAGTGCTGCTAACTGCTTCATGCAGACGGTGACCTATAACCTGTAGTTACCTGAATCTTTGATAAACTACCTCAAAGAATTGTTAATGAATGTTCCATTACTTTGCACAAGTCTATTTATAGCTCTGAACCTGGTTGAAGTGGTGCACTAGACAATACTGATATTGTTCATTTGTACAAACATGAATATCTATATATTTATTGACTCAGGTTCTAATGAGATTTACTGTTTATGTTGAACCGTGTTCAAAGTCAATTAAATCATCTTTCTTTCCCGTTCTGATGCTCGGTGTAACCCTTGTGCTTTCCTAGGCACTTTTTACATTGGGAGTTGGGTCATCTAGACCCACTACTGAACCTTTTTTCTTCAATGATTTGTGATCTTCACTGGTGTCCATGAAATACATGAAATCTTTCCACCTTTATCCACCTTTTTCATGGTAGGGAGAACACGTCAATGTAAGGGTGGGGTCATCTTAGCACAAGGGATAAACTGCAGCAGATCGCCTTGACCATGTCTACATGCCTATATGCATCGAGTTGCTGCCATGTGATTGGCGGAAATTTGCGTTAATGAGGAGTTGGACAGGTGTGCCTGCATTTGTCTACTGAAGTTGAATATTTGACAATTTATTTTCCCACTTTTGTACGTTTGCCTTCAAAAGTACCTCCTTTTTTATTGTGATTGATGGAACAAGTCGTGGAGCAGGCAGGCAGGACGTGGCAGCTGTTTTTATTGAAGCAAATAAATGACAGAAAATGAGAACAGAAAATATGAAATAGAGAAGTCGGCGAATAAAAGGAGTTAATGCGTCTCAAACGGCACTCCACATTTTTCTTTGCTGTGTGACAGGCTGTAGTTATCTTGCTTTATTTAGATGTTTCAAAGCAAAGTTTTCCTGATTTCCATAAAACTAACTGAGTTGTGCGCCAGAAGAAAATCATTATTCGATAAGCAAACACCTACGCAAAAAGAGTCTTTTGGACTTCACGGTTAGCAAACTGTAAAACAAAAAGATGCAAAAAGGAGGAGTGAGACTTTTGATAGGCTCCTGTCGAAATGCAGATGTTTCAAAAGAGAGATGCAAGCTAAATTTTTGCTTTAGTGTCTTAGCCAGTACATCTAAGTATAGAATAAATCAGGCACTTAAAGATTTTGTAAAAGTGATCAATAGAGAATCCTGATCTGAATGTTTTTGCACATTGTTTTGTTTTGAAAATGTACATACTAAAGTGTCAAATATCAAGATTCAAGATCAACTTTATTACTCCCCGAAGGGAAGTTTGGTTGTACTAGCAGCACCACGGAAATAAGATAAGAGATAAAAAATAAACACAAGACACAAAATATACAGGGAAGAAAAGAAAACAATAGACAGGCAGAAAATATACAGTCGAAAACTCTAGAACACTCAAAAATCTTATGTATCCAAGTCTGCCAGATGAATTGTGAAGTCTAATGGCTGATGCCAGGAATGACTTCCTGTATAGCACAGCCGGCGTGTATAAATCTGCCGCTAAAGCTGGTTCTCAGTTTGTCCACCTCTTTGAAGAGAGGATGGGAGGGATTGTCCCTGATGGCCCCCAGTTTAGCCAACAGTCTGTCCCCCACCATCTTCTCCAGAACGGCAAGCTTGGAGCCAATGACAGACCCTGCTTTTTTATGATTTTATTCAGTCTGTTGGCGTCCTTTGCTTTGATGCCAGCACCCCAGCACACTGCAGCAAAGAAGATGGTGCTCGCCATGACACACTGGTGGAACATGTGGAGCATCCTGCTGCAGACATTGAAGGACCTCAGTCTCCTCAGGAAGTAAAGTCTGCCATTTCCTGTTCTCTTTCAAACTTTTTAAGCTTGTACTTGGGAAATGTTGCATTAAAGGTTGTACATTTTTTTAAAGTTGGTACTCAGCTTGGAAAAAAACAGTGGTTGCCTTAAGTTTGCAACGCTAACCTTGGTCTTCAGTATTTTGCGTTTTGTTTATAGATTAGCAGATGTGAAACTAAAAGAAAGAGTGGGAAAAAAAATCAGATACATGCCATTAAAAATATCAGCATTTCAGGAGGAAATCTAAATGCGTTAATCAAATTTATCATCATCAGGTAACTGCTGTTACCATTACCCATACGGGATACAGGATTATCAAGCCTACACGGCCACTAGAAAAATCCAATGATTTAAGAAATGACGCAATGAACAGGTGTTTGGTGTGCCTTTCAAATGCAACGCCACACATTTTGGGAGTGTTTTTTAACATGTTCTTGTGTGATGATGGAGGACACATTTTAAGAAAATCAAGCTCGATATTGCATTACTGAGTATTTTTTTAGTCCAATCGCTGTGAATCAGGAGCCGGCGAAAAAAATGTAGTCTGAAAAAGATCGTATTTGTGAGGCAGAAAATACGCTGGGTGGGCGACAAGCTCCCTTCTCCGCTCCATTCTGATGCATCCACTTGTAGACAAATGGATCCATGTATGTCATTGTTTTGTGGCCCCAGCTGACATCTGGCTGCAAACTGCTAAGAGCTAAAAGCAGAGAGGTGTAAGCAGCGGAGAGGGGAAGTGGGGGCGGGGTTTCTCTGCGCCATTGGTCCGGCCAACAACTCAGAGGCCAATTTCTAATGAACTTCTGCTCCTCTGCAGAAACTAAATCCTTTTTTTTTATTTGGGCTAAAAATGGCATAATCATGATTAAAACCCCACTGGGAATGCTTTAAAAAATAGATCCAAAAACGAATGGAGTGGAACTTTAAGGTGAATCTGAAGAGTGCAATAAAAAGCAAGCAGGCAACCTAAATGGGACAAGAGCGGGGAGGAAATGAAGTGACGGGAAGTGTGAGCCCAATCGCCCCGTCCTTGACAACAGCTCACGGTGCTGAACTTTGTTCTCCAGCAACGGAGGCAGCGAGTGAATACATCACCCAGCAGTTTATAAGTCACCCCATCAAACCTCAGAGGGAAGAGGAGGAGAACGGATGAGAAAAAGACTGAAGTGAAGAGCAAAGCCAACAACAGAGTCAAGCACTTGAAGATTTCCTGGATAAACAGCTGTTTTTTGATAACTTGTCGTTGTGTTTGGAGTACTGAGGCCCTGCAGCTGCCAGCATGTGGATGGACTCTAAAGCAGAGATGGAGTGGGCCAGCAGGACTCGTGCCAGCTTCAGTCGGCGGGTGTCAAATGCTCTGCTGTTGTTCACTGGAGATATGGAGTATTTGGATAAGTTCATGCAGGGTAAATACACACAATATCCATTTTAACAGCCTGATTCTTTGGCTTTTTACAGCCACTGGGCTCACAAAGGCAGAAAGATTAAGTCTTTATGTTCGTTTGATGTTATTAATTAGTAAGTTGTTGCTTTTTTTTGTTATTTTTTTTTTACTGAAAACTTCTGAAAGTGAGTTATTTAAATAATTATGAGTCCATGGCTCAAAAATGCTTTGGTGAATATTTAATTCAATGTAGTAATTAATCCAACGCTCGTCTTGATCATGACTGGAGGAGAGAAAAAACTTGGATTAAAGCATTTTGTTTTCTCTGTGCGTCCCCCCCCAGATAAGTGGTTTGTGCTGCAGCTGGCTGTGTGGGGGCTGCGGGGGGTGAGCCGGGTGATTCTAGCCAACAACCCACTGAGTGGGGCCCTCATTCTGGCTGCCTTGTACTGGGACTCCCCCTGGCAGGGCCTGCTGGGAACTGTGGGGGTACTGGCCTCTACGCTCACAGCTGTCATCACAGGACAGGACAGGTGGAAAGATTTTGCCCCCCCCCCCCACCCCCCAAAAATAAAAAATGAATCTTACATATATATTTATGATGTAAAAACTTTAGTTAACGGTCACCACTAGTTAGAATTGGATTAAGCTTTAACAGACAGCACTAAAGAGAAGGGAGGTCATTGCTAAAGTGTATTCAGTAATTGTTTTTACATGTGAAAGGTAGCAAAGTATTGCAGCAGCAGTTTTTAACGGAGCCCAGGCATTTTTATTGTTGACATTTTAAAGATATTATAAAAACTTTGGAGATTTTCTTATATGTGGGAAAATAACCATCTACCTGAAATGTGTGCTTATAGACAAAGTAGCAAAAAAAGTGTGAATACAAG
>CM074505.1:5522869-5537079 GCA_037389245.1 Oryzias sinensis | reverse complement strand
AAAACAGAGCTCTTTATTAAATGTTATAAAAAGTGGTTTGGTCTTCAAAATTTTATTTTTGTGCATATAAAACTTTCCTTGCAATATCAGGATATCAAGAACTGTATTTTCTGGTCTATATGATACCACACCGAATAGAACATTTTTTGAGTGTAAATGAAATGGCATTGCAATTTTGGAAGAATTCCAGAAGCAGAACTCATCCCAGAATTTTTTTATAATTCCACAGTTAAAGAATTTGCACTGCAGTTGTAACTTGACCTCACCAAGATGGCGGTGCTCTCCTCCCATGAGGAACCACGTGATGTCTCCTCTGGTGATATAACTCATTGAAAGGACCCCCGAAGGACCCCGAGAACATCCGTCAACCCGAGAACATCCGGTACCCACACCGGCATGTTTCTGGTTTACATTTGATTTTAAAGCAGGTTCTGGTGGTAGCGATTGCTTTTTTTTTCTATGGACTCAAATGGCAAGAAATGTAAAGGTCTGTTTCTGCTGCTTCTAGGAAGACAGTTTCATGAACAGAGCTGCTTTTTACTTAAAGGAGTCCTTAAATACTCATAGTGAGTTTGCCTGAACACTTGTGACAGCTTTATATGAACATTACAATACCGGTATTTTTTAAGAAACTGTAAGAAAACTATTAGGAAGTGTAAATATAAAGGATTTCAGTCATAGCTGATTCATAATACTTGGGTTTTTACTTGTATAATTCAATGTTTCTGTTTTATATAAAAAAAAGTTTGTTTTGCAGAGACAGTAAATGTTCCATTATGTATGATCTGTTTTATCTACATGGATCACAAGGTTTACAAAGCTGGAATAGACTCACACAAAACTGTAAAACCGTTTTTACTGTTAAACGTTCTGCTGAACTTCTCTTGGAGGACATTATACAAACCAATTGAAGAGAAAAGGCCACACAAATAAAAATGATTTTCAGCTGAGCTCCTTTCTCAGAATCAGAATCACTTTATTTGCCAAGTACAGCGCCTGTACAGGGAATTTGTCTTCAGTTTCTTGTGCTCTCGTGCAAACTAGCATGGTATAGAAAGTGTCAGGGGTAAGACAAACAAAAGGATAAATAATAAAAAGAGGGTAGATGTATGAATAAATAAACTTAAGTAAATAAAGAAATAAAATAAAATAAAAAAGTCAAGAATGCAGGAGCAGTAGTTCCAGTTTGACAGTTTCTGTGGTTGTTCAGTGTCCTTGAGTGGTCCGGAGTCAGGAGTTCATCAGAGTGACAGCTCGGGGGACGTAGCTGTCTTTGTGGCGGTCGTTTTGGTTCGCATTGTCCTAAAGCGCTGCCCTGACGGGAGGAGGCTGAAAAGGCAGTGTCCGGGATGAGAGGGGTCTTTTACGAACCTGCCAGCCCGCTTCCTGGCTCTGGATCGGTACAGATCCTGAATGGGGGGAAGGCTGGAACCAATAATCCTCTCAGTGGATCTAATGATTCTCTGTAGTCTGTTCCTGTCGTGTCTGGTAGCTGAACCAAACCAGACCGTGATGGATGAGCTCCTGAGCCAGGTTGAACTTCTTGAGTTGTCGCAGGAAGTACAACCTCTGCTGAACCTTTTTCTGGACCAAGTCAATGTGAGCGGTCCACTTAAGGTCCCGTGAGATGATGGACCCCAGGAACCGGTGTGAGTCTGTTGAGGGGACAGTGCTGTTGAGAATTGTGAGTGGGGGGGGGGGGGGGAAGAGGTGACGATTTAGTTTTAAGGGCTTTGGTCCGTTCTGCAGCCTGTACCACTCAGCAACCCACACTTGTAAACAATAATCACAAAAAGACAAACAAAAATGTATAAACCACAGCAATGTCCCACAAAATACATCACACTCCATGAAACAAAAAGAAACGAGATTAACCAGAGTTGTTACAGCACACTTCAGTTATGGTTAAAAAGAAAAGTAGCACAATCACTATGCACAGAGCACTTATATACTTTATGCACAGAAGAGAAGTTGCCAGAGACTCTGCCAGCAGAGGGCAGCATAAAGTGCTCTAGAATTTCCTGCTAGATGGTTGGATTAGTTATAGACTTCAGGAAACAAGTGGACACTTACCTGCCGATGGCATGGCACCACAAATCATCACTGACAGGAATTTACAAACTGGAGTTGAAGCAACACACATTTTGTTTTCATCAATCTACCGCCAGACTCTGGCACTTTTTATTACAAATGCAACATTTAATTTGATCTAAAAGAAAAACCTTTGGACCATAAAACTTTTTTTTTTCTGTAGCTTCAGATTTTTCTCACTCATGAGTAGTTTGACATGAAGGATGCAACATTTATCACCCATGTCTAGCATTTGTATGATTGTGGAGGCTCTTGATGCTCTGACTCTATAGTCATTCTGCAAACAACCATCCTGCTTAGTATTGGCATTATGTGGCTTGCTCTTTTTGTGAATGGTGTTGATGATTGTCTTCTGGACATCTGTCAATTTAGGAGTCACCCCAATGATTAAGTAGCTGATGACACAGACTGGGAGATCATTCAAGGCTTTGGAGACTTTTCCAGGTGTTTTGAATTGATTAGCTGTAAGAGTTTTCAACATGTTGTTATTTCACAATATTCTAAGTTCTGTGACACAGATCTTTTTACCTGTAAGCCATGATTATCAAAGTTATAGGAAATAATTTTAATCAGTTGGTTCCAGTGATGGGTAATACCAAACTTTTAAGATTTGATATGATGCTGATTATTTTTTGCATTAAACATTTTATATGATTACTGGCATTTTTTAGTGGTGATTACGTTTTCTTAAGCATATTATTAGTTATCCTAAAGAAATACCACCAGAGACAGACCAGATAATAACTGTATTGTGCAAGGTTCAAAATTCAAAACATAAAAAAATTCACATAAATGTAAGTAAATATAAGTGTAATGGAAAACAACCAAAAAAGTGCACACTGCCTTTATGGTTTCACACATTCACACACCAGTGGAGCCGCACTGGAGGCAGGGAGGATGAAGTGTCTTGCCCAAGGTCACAACAACAGTTGACTGGGGGAAGTGGGGATCGAACTGCCGACCCTTTGATCATTGGATGACCCGCTCAACCTCCTGAGCCACTGCCGCAAAATGATGACAGCAAGTGTCCTGTCATCAGCACTAGAGAGCAGACGAAACCTACACTACAGAGATCTCATGTTTAGTAAGGACAAAGATGAATTATCAAAGCAGGTACATTTGATAATCTGGGTTATCCCCTTACGATCACATGGTTCACTTTGGCAGCGTGCATGTATCAACATCCCTCCGTGCACGTGCAAACTGCCACACTGCTCCCTGTTTGCTTCATTCCTCCTCCTAACCCACAGTGGACAGATGTCTTCCGCTCATCTTAGTTTCAGAATTTCACGTTTGGATGTAATATTTGTCTTTCTGCAGATCTTGTTTCACAGTTTAAAATAATAACCTATTCAAAGTAGAAACTCTGCGCTTGTATCCCTACTTTCTCCTTCCCCCTTTTTTTGTATTTTTCTTCTACCCCCACACACAACACACGTTCCCCCTCTCCCTCCCCTTTAATAAAAAGAATATGTATATATCCGTAGAACACAAAATATAACAAATAAATAAAAAATAGTAAAAAAACAAATAAGGGGTTCGTACAAATGTACAATCTGGTTATCCGAACATTCACAACCTCTTTTTGTAACAATAAACCTGTCTAACACAAAAGGCCTTCAGCTCTCATCTGTTTGCTCAGTTGTTGGACAGAACAAGTAAAATAAATAAATAAATAAAAGTATGTGAAATTCCGGCAGTCATAAACTGCTATTGGGCAGTCTCCTGTATTTTGGGTCCTACACAAGTAGAATCTGACCTCATCCGACATGCATCAAGACACTGAACCGCTGACAGAATTTGTGACGAACCCAGGAGTGGAGCCTCGCCAGTGACAGACCGCAACGATGACCAGTACATGAGGACTCAGACATCCCCCACGGCACACCCCCAACCTTCTGTTCATGGATCATAATGCTCCACTGCATCATGCCAGAGGTGTCACAACTGAAGTTCAGGACGTTGGAATGCCTCATACAGTATGGCCAGCATTGTCCTGTGACCTGAACCCAATAGAAAACATCTGGGACCAGCTGAAGCAAAGATTACTGAAGACTGGATGGTGGTATCCCACCCCCAAGTGAACTGGCAGAACAGCATGTAGCACTTGTGGATGAATGGAAAGCATTGCCTTTACAACTTCAGGCTAGTCAGGACCATGAGACATCATTGTCAGTCTGTCATTGTGACAAATGGTGGAAATACTTGAAATTGACATGATCAGTTTTTATTTTATTAATATAATGTTATCCCTAACTTATTGTGAGTAGTGAGGAACATACTGGTGAGGGGAGCATAGGAGTTAGAGCCAGGTGCAGAGAGCAAATATCAAGTGAAGAGCAGCTTAGCTCTGACAGAAACAGCATCATTTCTGTCAGAATGACATGATCAGTGTGTTCAATAGGAACACATTTTTTTGACAGCAAAAAGAAAACTGCTTTGGGCAAGCATCAACATGTGAACATTATCTGCACCCATCAATCATATTCAGGCACCTGGGTGTGGATGGTGATTTAACCTTTGTGATTCCATTTCAGTTTCCTTTTGCTTTAAGGGTTTAGGCACCATGCCAAACAGAAAAAAAACCCTGTATGAAAAGGGTGCACTGACTTGGAAAACTTCTGTAATTTTTTAACTGGTGCTACCTTGTTCAAAATGTGAGTGACTTGGAGGGGTAACTAGAACAAAAAGTTAGTTAAAATACATTAAAATATTAAGCTCCTAAAAGAAGTTAACAAATCAAAACCAATTCAAGCAACTCCAGCTAACAATAGAATAATGAAAACATTTCCTGTAGGTTTTCATCAGGTTTGCACACACTGTACATGCTATTTATTTATATAAGTGTGGATTTTAAACTGATTTCTTAAAAGTATTCATTATTTTTAGTCTCTGAAAAGAATCTGATGCAATTATTATTATTATTATTTTTAAACTCTTCTTTTAGTGAGTTTTTGTGGTTGGTAATTGTCATCCTATTGTGGGGAGAGATTAAATGCTTAAGTGGAGCGATGCTGTGTGCGTCTACCGTGGTGGACACGTCAGAGGGTAAAAAACCAGACCAAGAGCGGTTTAAACGTCCTTTATGGAAAAGCTAAAAATGATGTTGCCATGATGGAAATCGCCCATTTCCTACTCATGACGTGTCTGGTGGAGTAAACCCATTTGTCAGAGATTTTATACCCATGACTGTGTTCTGAAACAACCAAAAATGGGATTGTATGGCCAACAAACTAGCACTCCAAATTATGACATACTCATGGATGGGTGAGATGACCAGAGGTTTACAAAAGCTTTTTCCTGTTCATCTCTGTAACAAACGGTAAGACGCATGGTGATAAAACCTCCAATTTATTCTCTTTCAGTGTGTTTAAGTTCTCAAAGAGCTCTGCTGATGCCTCACAATAACATGCAGGAAAAAACAATCTATTCTCTTTAGAAATGCATTCGTAGTTCACTCTCTGTAGCCACGTTTACATGGGCAAAAGTCATCAGAAAGAATACCTGATCGGAAGGAAAATGCGTCATGTAAACACGCTGTTCAGAATACTCTGCCCCGATCAGACTTGTTCAGATCAAATTTTTTTTACCTATCGAGATAGGTGGGTTATGCTGATTGTTTATCCGATCGTTGTTCATGTAAACGGTTCATTCCGATCGTGTGTCACTGGTGCTCTGGTTTTACGTCATGCATAGACGGTGTTTTGTTCCAGAGAAAGCTTTGGAACTCCAACAGGACCGACCGGCTACTCTGCGGAGGCCCGGTGCAAAGCGCCCTCCGCCCTCGCCCCCCCTTCGCCCCCCCCTGGCCCTATGCCTCTCCCCTCTCTTGCACCCCTCATGAGGGGGGTGCGGGGGAGGAGCACTTCGTGCCCTGTGACGTCTGGACCCTGCGCTGTCCTGGGGTGGGTGCCGGTGGACCGAAAGAACTGTGTCTCTGAGCAGCTGGATTAATAACTTTGTGTTTGAGGGGAGGGGAGGATGCTTTGTTACATGGGCGTTTTTTTTTGTTTTGTTATGTGTGGGAGAATTCTGACTGCGATCCGTCCTGCCGCTCTGGGTTAGCGGCTGCCGGACTCAGGAGAACCGCGTCCGAGCAGAGCTCGGACTTCCAGCTCATACAGCGGCTTTGGGGCGGTGTGCGAACTTTTCAAAGCAGAAATGCCACTCAGTCCTTAGAAACTGTTCAAACTATCACGTGGATTTATGTTTCCATTCGTGTCCAGACAAAATAAAGGCTGATGTTATTCCCACATATTTACGCCAAGATGCAGATTCAGTAGCACAGCTTCGTTGGTAATTTAGCTTTTTTTTTTTATTATTGGTGTAGGTATTTTATTGGTATTATCAATAAAAAAAGTCAGATTAATCACACTAGGGTTTTGATTGGAGACCTGCTCCGATGGAAATCTTGTTGTTTTTAATTTGTTCTCAATGCATTTTTCTCATAATGGAGGACATACAAACATAATTAATCTTAAGATTTTTAAATTGTTTTTCATCCAAATCATTGTTAATCAAAAGCAGTCGAAAGGCTATTAGAAAAAGCAAGTGTGATAGAGTTACTGGGGCAAGCTCCCTGCTCTGCTCAATTCTGATGTACATCTTGGTTTTTGCTGTGAGAGCTGGCATCTAGTTCAAGACCGTACGGCTGGATAGACGCCATTTTTGTTGCACTGGTGATGATTGGTTTGGGGTTGTGAGAGTCTCTAAGCTAATGGGAAGGCAAATATGATGGGAAAGGGGCACCAACAGTCCTGCCCACAAGTCAGAAGAGAATTTCTAACGAAATAATGCTGCTCTGCAGAAATTGGATTTGATTTGATTTGAAATGGTTTATTTCAAGCAATCAAATAAGAATAATACACAAAAATAATACAATCATCATTTATACATTCATACAATTACAAATCAAATTTAGGATAATTAGACATATTAATAAATATTGCTTGAAAGGGAGTGAAAGGAAGCAAACTCATAGAATCCCACCCCTGTTCTACCGTTACCAAGTTATTACATGATTTATCATTGTCCGTTTCCTAACTTTTATCAGACAGAATTAAAAAACCTAAAATATCAATAAAGCACATGACAAAGATGAATTACTTAAATTATCATGTAAAATATAACTATTTTAGAAATCAAAATGGCAAATGCACATCATTTATCCAAAATATATGCAGATTATGTTATTTATATAAGTAATGTATATGATTAATAAAATAATACTATATCAGTAAAATAGACATAAAAAATATTCATAACTAAAATCGCTCATGTATCAAAAGCTCAAATAAGTTAATTTTAATGTTAATTAATTTTTTTAATTTTTGGAGCAAGTGAAGTAATATAATTAGAAATCAATCAATTTAACCATTTTTAATAATTGATTAAGCAAATGATTATTATTATTATTTTTTCTTTATTTTTTTATGATAAAGGTAATGCTGTGAAGTAAAATAAAAAAGGGTCCATAATCTGTCGGATGACAAAGGCTGGTATTCCTTCTTCTGCAGGGACTATTGCAGGGCAACACAGTGACAAACAAATAAGCGCACTTAAGATAGCTACGAATTATTTTCTTGATAATCTGCGCAGCAGCAATGCATCTCTGTTTTCCCACACGAGGAAGTACACTGTAAAAAATCCCAAGTTGACTCAACTTAAAATAATTTGTAACTTTTTTTTGTAACTTCAACCTATTGATTTGTTTCTCAAACTTAAAAGATCAAGTTTATATCACTTGCTTTGTTTAAGGAAAGTTTTTTTTTTAGTTAAATAAAAAAATATTTTTATTACATCAGCAAAATGTAGTTATAACTACATATTTCACGGCTCATTGCCACATCAACAGTCTTTTCAGAGCTTTGTATACGTAACTCTGATCCATCATTTCACTGAACTAAATTCTTTTACTGTGAAGTACAGCAGAACTGTCACTCGCTTCACCTTCAGCATTTTGACTGAAGCTCTGCGAAGCACGTCTGCACGGCCTCACTTGTTCTTCTGAGCCTGCCATGAAGTAGAGCCCTGCGCGGGACTATTTTCTTCATCCCGCCCGCGCCCGCTGAATTTCTGACCAATCCCGCCCGCTCCCGCAACGTTTGCGTTACACTCCCGCACAGTAATAGAGATGCATTGATTTTGTATCGTCTCCCGTCCCGCAGGAAAAAAACACGTATTTTTATTGATATTATTAAAGAGATTCATGTCCCTCCTCCAGCCTTATCTTTTCATGCATTCCTCTTTTGTGTAATGTGCAACTTAAATATTAAATATATTTTCCCAAATCCTGTCTGGTTAAAAGTGTTTGTGTGTGTGTGCGCGCAGACAGACGGCCTGAAGCTCGCTCTTAGTAAGGGCGGGGCGTTGCACACCCCCAACAACAGGTTAGATGACAGAGGCCATTGGGCGTCTCTACCTGGTGCCTTCACGGAGCTTCAGTACATAATACTCCAACAGCCGCACAACGTAGTCCGCTAATATATATCGAGAGATATTCATGGCAGCACTGATCCCGCGGGGTTTTTTTTTTTGCCGCCCGCTCCCGGGTTGGTCCCGCGGGACCCAATCCCAATGCAGCCCTCTACCATGAAGCACCAAAATCTGCTTTTTTTACATGTTAGCTGGACACAACTTTCACAGAATACCAATTCTTAGTTAACACTAAGTTCTGTATGTATCACTGAGTGCAGTAACAACAACAACAACCGTACATAAATTAAATAAATTAATTAATTTATAGCTGAGAGTATAAATCTACCACAAGGTTTTCATGAGATCTTATCGTCATTTTAGGGTGGAACTGCTAAAAGAGGCTCGGTGTGGTGTGCTGTCGACCAGTGGTCGGGGGTTTTAGTGGAAAACAAAAGTAAGACGCTGAGCTACATGTTTGCTCAGGAATGCTGTTCACTTCACATATTCCTTCATGGGTCGCCACATTGAATCATCTTTCACTGATCAGCTTTTCACATTTGGTTTGGCAGATTGGAGATTTTTACACCAGATGTCCTTCCTGACACAAACCTATATGTTATCTGAACTGGGGACCGCTATTCAAGCAATCTATCCTCACCTGTAGAAAAGATCTGCCATGTATTTCGAACTGAACACCATGAGTGTAATGCAGAGTATGAATTTTAGGACTGTCAACGATTAGTTGAACGATTAGTTGACGATTTTGAATGATGACTGATGAACTCACAAAAATAAATAAAAAAAACAGCGTATATTAACCACAAGATTAAAGATGTAGCACAGATTTATGGACGGTCTAAAAATGTAACTGAAAATAAGGAAGATTGGAGTCTGCACATGCGCAGTGGAGTGTGGGTAGGAAAATTTCACGGGTAGGATAGATCCGTAGAGCCCGGCACAGGGAGACCCAGACTTGGCCCCCCTGTGGCTACATGGTTATGCAATAGTGTGAAGGGTCTTGCCGAAGGACCCACACTGGATTAAGCCCATTGTACCCCCTTGGAAATGAATTCTGGTTTCCCATGCAGCAATCACATGCAGTCAACTGAGCCATCCAGCCGCATTTTGGTAACCTTTAAAATCTATACAAGTTTCGCAAAATGACATGTCGCATAGAATATTTATTTTCTTATACCACAAATTATTTGTAGTAAGTAAACTTTTAGATATTTCATAAAGTTCAGATCACATAGAAAAAGCACTTATGTAATAATAATAATAATAATAGATTTTCTTTAAAGCGCCTTTCATGAAACTCAAGGACACTGCAGAGTGTAATAACAATATCTTTAAGTTTTTGTGAATTGTATATATGCCATGTACACCATATGC
This sequence comes from Oryzias sinensis, assembly GCA_037389245.1. NCBI lineage: Eukaryota > Metazoa > Chordata > Actinopteri > Beloniformes > Adrianichthyidae > Oryzias > Oryzias sinensis. The sequence goes on along the minus strand of CM074505.1, from coordinate 5,527,179 downwards.
AGTCGTTGGGGTTACAAACAGTTGACAGTATAATGTGGCAGCACATGGAGCCATCACTGTAAACTTGCTATAGTGTAAACTCTCTGATGACATTTAATTACAAACAAGAAGACACAGAAGTGCTAAGAATAATTGTAGCAATCTGAATTAATCTTTAATCTGTTAACCCGTTGAGCATGTGCACAGAATATTAAGTTCTAAAAGCTGAAATATTTTATTTCCTGTTTGTTAGTAAAATTAGATAATCGTATTAATTTTTAATTATTAGTTAGAAGTAATGGGCAACTGGCCATAAACCACATCCCAGATGAATAAATCAAAGGTTACTTATGAAGAGCAACTAATGAATCCAATGCCTAATATATTATTTCCATTTTTGGAATTGGAATCTTTTAAAGAGGCTGTTTTCCAGGGTAAAGTGTTCCAGTACTACTGCATTCCTGGACTGCTGGAAGAGGAGGAGTTTTTCTGATATATTGGAGGAGAAAAGACAAAAACAAACGAGGACTAGCAAGCAGGAACACAAATTCAAAAGAACTCGATGAAGATCATGATATCTGGTGAGATGTATTAATGGCAAATGGCTTATTGTCATGCGGTATGCACTGTTGCAAACGGGAAGGAACATTAATGACTTATGGTTTTCTTTTACAGGTTTAACTCATGGATTTTAGAGTGATCATCCTCATTTTTGCAGGTCAGTACTTTTTATATGAATATCCAGGATTTTTTTTTTAATTAACATTTTATTTTAGTACATGCATTTGCATATACTTTATAAATAAACTGAATAGATATCCTGTAAGCCTTCATTTAAGTCCCACTCGAACTATATATTAGTTTTTATTGTAAAATAGTTCCCAGTGGAATTTAATTCATGATTATGCAGTTTTGAGCCAAAACGCTAAACATTGGAGCTGAAACGGGATACTTTGGGCCAACCATGACAATTGCTTTGTCAGAAACCTGAGCTTTCTCAAACTGTGGATTTTCATCTGTTCAAACATGGTTTGAAATATTCACAAACGCAGTTATAATCTTAAATTATTTTGTACAAGTCCTCCATTATGAGAAAAATGGTATAAGACAGTGGTTCCCAAACTTTTTCTGCAGGGCCCCCCTTTCTAAAGCTTAGAATATTTTCGAGCCCCCCCACACTGACACAAACATACAAATCCTTTGTTTCTAAACTCCACCGCGCCTTATAACATGTGGTTAATGAGAAATCTTTCTCTGAACGGTAGAATTCTGTTATCTAAAGCTGAAGGAATCTCTAGATCTGTCTATGTGCCTATGTCTTTAGAAATGCCAAAACCCATCTGTAACCTATTAAACAAAACATTATTTGATTTTATTTGGAGGAAAAAATGTCATTACTTTAGGAAAAATGTTTTGTGTAACACCAGAAAACATGGGGGCATGGATGCATTAACCTTTGAAACTTTAAACAACTCTTTTAAAATAAAGTGGTTAAGTAATTTATTGAAAGGGGAAAACAATATCTGGAATGCATTTCCCAAATATATATTTGACACAATGGGAGGCATTAAATTCTTGCTAAAATGTAATTGTGAAATTGAAAAATTACCCACAAAACTTTCAAACTTTTACAAACAAGCCCTGCTGGCCTGGAAACTCCTTTATAAACATAATTTTTCTCCAACAACTTGTTGTATTTGGAATAACAGTAATGTACAATACAAGAATAAATCACTTTTTTTCCTAGATGGTATGATAATGATATTGTTTTAATCAGACAACTTTTCAATTCTCATGGACATCTTCTGACGTATGAAGAATTTCTTTTAAAATTCGGTATTCCTGTTCCACCCAGAGAATATGCAACAGTGTTAGATGCCGTTCCAACCAGTCTACTTCAACTCTTTAAAGGGATTTATAACACAAGTTAATTAACAACCCAGACAATTTTTTTGGACAATGTGGATATTTGTGTTCATTCAGTTTCCAATATTCAAAAAGAAATACTTTTACATACCACAACCTTACCTGCTGGGAGGTTTTATTGGGAATCCAAATTTGTGGACATAAAATGGACTTATGCTTGGACTATTAGCAATAAATACTGTCTAAATAACATAATAAAAGAGGTGTCCTTCAAAACATTGCATTGTATATATCCTACCAAAAAGACTTTGAGTAGATTTGTTGTGGACATGGACCTGTTTTGTTCATTCTGTGGAACTCAGGAGGAAACTATTTATCATGTTTGTGGACTGCAGACATACAAATAAGGTTTGGTTTGGGAAACTATTGGGAAACTATATTGGAAAAATAACTAAACAAACTGTTACATTTTTAGATAAAGACATTATTCTGGGTTACCTTAATGTCAAAGTAGACAAAGATAATATCTTCATTACACAATTGTTTTTATTATTGGCAAAATTCCATATCCATAAAGCCAAATGGTCAAAGTCCAAACCTAAATTCCAGCAGTTTTTGAGTGAAATCAATCAGTAATGTACCATTATCAAACATCTGCAAAACCAAAAAGCAATTCCAACTAATTTAATTTTTGAAAGATTTAAAATTTATTAAACCCCAAAGATTTTTGAAGTTATACTTTTTGTATATACTTTTTATTTCTTATATTTTTCTGCAATATGTACACATTTCAATTCCCCCTGAGACATTCACAGTGTTATTGTATTATGTTGTCTGTCAATAAAGTATGAAAAAAAAAACTCCACCGCGCCCCCCCTGCAATACCTCTGCGCCCCCCCTAGGGGGCGCGCCCCCCCAGTTTGGGAACCTCTGGTATAAGAACATGTTAAAAACACCACAAACACGATTTTCATTGGAGTAGGTATTTAAAGCCTTAGTCACATGTACCCGTAGGGGATGTTGATCCGTATGGGTACAGCTGCTGTGTTTTGGGGCCTGAAGAGGTTGTGGAGAGGAACGGCAGCACCTTAAGGGAAGTGCAGGTGTGCCTTACATCTATCTATCTAGGGGATTGGATGACCAGCTCAAGAGATGTAAGGAAAACAGAACGTACCATTGTAATGCATTTGGTAACTGTATTGTGATGCTTCAACTAATGACACATGAGTGATGCCATTGTTCAATGTCCTTACACCACATTCTAGTCATCAGTAAGGGGCGACTACTGACCCAGCGCGAATACTGCGCATACAGGCTGTGCAGGTGAAACACAGACATAAATTAAGCTTTTATTGTCTAATTTTATTGTCTAATTATTGTCTAATCTAATCTTCTAACCTATTTCACCTTTACTTACCCTTGTGTACTATATAAGCATCACTCACAGAATGCTCATTGAAAAATGTGCATAAACATTTTCCATCTATGGGATCATCAAATGGTCTACCACCTTATTTGTTGTTGTTCCCTATTCCCTTCTCTACTTCTCTGCCGGTCCCAAGCCCGGTTGCTTTGAGAAGGTTGCGTCAGGAAGGGCATCCGGCGTAAAACATTGCCAAGTTGACCATGCGACTTGTTCGCTGTGGCGACCCCTGGTGGGAAAAGCCAAAAGAGGTAGTATCTACTGAATTTGATTTCAAAAGTGATAATAATGATGTTTTTTAAGTTAATCATTAAAGTTCTGAAAGCCACATTTTAAAGTGTTGATTTGTGACTATGCGGAAAAACCAGAAAATCCAACCCAGCCCATTTTTGACATTCAAGAAACTTCATCAGACACGCCTGATTAAAGATGTGTTGGCAGGACCTGAGACATTGAGCTAATGTCAAGACTGTGTACCTCAGCTGCCTCTGGCATTTTCAGTCCGTAGTGTAATGTAACCCAGCAGGAATAAATTGGAAAAAAATGAAAAATATTTTTCTATTTGCTTTTTTCAGGAGCACTTCTCAGTGTTTCCTTTGCACAGACTCGTCAGTTCTACTTGGTGAACACTCCTTTAAACTGGAAAGATGCTCAGAGTGTCTGCAGACAGAACTACGCTGATCTGGCCTCCATAGAGAATACAGCAGATGTTGATGCAGCTATTGTTGCATTATCAAGTTATACAGGTGAGTATTTCAAGTTGGACAGAATATCCAAGTTGGATTATTTTTAACCACTGTGTGGTTCAGTGTGTGCAAACACTCCCAAAAGCCCCCATGGAGCAGTGTATCTCAGCTTGAGCTTAAAGCAATACACCAATAGGTATAGCTGGTATGACAGCTAACAGGGAATGTGTGATGACCCTAGATGAGCTCAGATGTTATATTTCATTATTTTCTAATAATATCCACATGCATAAATGCATTTTTCAAAAGTCAGCCTGATTATACTAGTCTAGGATTGTACTACTCCTGTCGTGGTT
>CM074505.1:5499146-5518227 GCA_037389245.1 Oryzias sinensis | reverse complement strand
TGGGCTTTTATTTTGAAGATGCTGTTAAGACAGGATGTTGTTACAACAATTCAGCCATCTTGCATTTTCTCTCAGCAAGCACACCGTCTCAAGTTCATCCTCTGACATCTGTTTTTGTGTTCAAGCTTTTGACATCATCGTCTGTAAGTTGCTTTATTTTGACAAGAAGTATAATAATAAGTCTTTATTTTTGCAAAAACGTTAATAGAAAATATATATTTGTTAACCACTGGATGTTTGAATGATGGTGGATTAAGCGTCATGCAGTGACTACTCCATGTGAATTTGGGTGTATGTATGCTAATTTTATTCATATTTGACTGTTCTAAGGGCAGGTTTATTTTGTGTTTTACAGTTTTTTACTCTGTTTTGGAGACATTTTTTTGAGTATTAAATCTGGAGATATGGACGCTACCTCCTGACTCTGCTAATGTTTCCAAAAGGAGTTAGGCTTACTGCTGAATTGCGTTAGATACAAGTAAGGAGAGCAGGATAGTATTTGTTGGTTTAGATCCGGACTTTCTTAAAAAGAATCTCTACAATGTTTAATTTAGTTTGTCTGTTTGTTTTAATCTTTCCCAGATTATTAAGGATTGTTGTGAAGTGCACGGCTGTGAAAGAGAATGACTGGCGGTTCTGTTTGTTTGAATCATAATCAGGAGTATTTGGAAATTGTTATCAGAAATAACTGAGAATGGGAAAAGGACAAGGTAAAGAAAAGGGAAACGTGGGTTTTTGAGGATCTGGAAGGATGTGGCAATATAGAGACAAGAAATGTAAGGTGAAAAGCAGTGAAGTAAAGGAGAAATGAAAAGGCATGGGAAGTAATATAGTGGGTCTGTGGACACGGAAAGGTATGATAAGGTAACAAAAGGTGCAGGTTCTGGTAGAACGGAAGAAGGGGGAACATGAATGTTAAACGCTAGTTTTAAACAATTCATTTCACTGAAATGGTTTATTTTGTTTATGTGTAAGGTACCTAATTTGTTGTGTTATGTCTTTTGGTGTGGTTTTGAGAAAACGGTTAAAAGTTATTGTCTGCGTATTGATTGTCTGTGTTTTAACAAACCTGTTGTTGTTTAGAGTGTGAATTGTGTTTTTGGTTAAATAAGAAAAAGCTTAAATTGTGGAATTATGTTGCTTTTAGCACTTCTCCGAATTCTTTTTGTAGGACAGCAAGTCCTTAATGGTAAGTCAAAACAATTTGTCTGTGTTTCTTGATTAAAAGTGAATGATTAGCTGCCAGAATGCATGTAAGACAATGTATTTTTCAAAGATTTTGCTCCATGTCAGTCATTTCGGACAAAGACATTTTTTAGGGATTTTTCCTTTTGCTAGTTTTCATGTCTGATCAACTGACTCTTGGGCGTTGGAGACGGTAAAAACTGAACATGACACTAATAAATTTTCTAAATCTCTTTCAAAGCAGAAGAGCAGACCCCTCCTGAGACCTCATGAATCTTTACGCAGAAAACCCCCCCTCTGCTTCGTGGGTGAGTGACAAAAGGCGCAGAGGTTTACCCATCCTCCGTAGCGATCTATCTTCACAGGAGGGTGCCGAGTCAGGAGTTGACTGACCCACAGGTCAGCACTCCTAGTCAATTGAAGGCATGAATTTACACATGAAGAATGCAGTGGAGCGTCTGGCAGGTGATAAGAGTCGATTTTAACATGCATCTGATTCATCACTGCAGAGCACATTTGAAGAAAATAACAGGACAGAGGGAGAAGTTGAACAACTGAAAAAACAATTATTTACATTGCAGGAAAAATCCACTCTGGATAATAAAGGTGTTACCAATTAAAGGAAAGCCATGGTCCAGCGCATTTGGGTCCATCTGTCATGATGACGAAGCTGTGTATGTGGTGGCATCCCATGTATGTCATGCTTATGTGCAAAACTGTACAGTTTGTCAGTCCTACAATGTTAGGCCCACCCTCAAACCTATGCCAGGGACTTTTGATCCCGCCCCTTGGCCAGGAGCTGAAATTGTGATGGATTTCACAGACATGATCAACCCCGTGCAAGGTAAGCGGTATTTGCTGGTTATTGTTGATTCCTATTCAGGATGGCTGGAAGCCTATCCTTGCAAAAAAGAGGACTCCCTCTCTGTGATCAAAGCACTGGTAAATCATTACATACCTACACATGGTTTCCCTGCAAAAATCAGATCTGACAATGGGACCCATTTTAATGGTAAGCATCTACAGCAAGTTGAAGCATCTCTTGGATTGCAACATAAGTTTGGCTGTGTTTACCATCCTTCTTCACAGGGCTCTGTGGAACGCATGAATCATACACTGAAAGAAAAATTGGCAAAAATATGCACCTCCCCTTATATAGATTGGGTGACTGCTCTTCCTTTAGCTTTGTTGGCTGTCAGACAATCAGTGAATCGCAGAACAGGTTTCTCTCCGTTCGAACTTTTGACCGGTAGATTGATGCCAGGTCCCTCGTCGACTATTAGACCTTTAGACGACGCCCACTCCACCAACAGATCCTTAGTCACATATTGGAAAAGGTTGCATGCTTTTTCATCTGCTTTTTCTGCGCAGATTCAAGATAAGGACGTGCCCACCGAACCACCGAGTGCAGATCTAGCGGACTGGACGCACGTTTACCTGAAAGCGTTCAAAAGGAAGTGGTCAGAGCCTAGGTGGACGGGCCCGTATCGTGTTACAGCTCGAACGACATCCGCTGTGCAGCTGCCAGGACGAAACAATAAGTGGTACCATAACTCCATGTTGAGACCTTGCCTTTCAGAGGAACGTGGACAGAAATGACACCCGTTAAACTGAGCAGTGCACTAAACTGTTTGTCGTTTTCTATTTTTATATTCATTTTCTATTTTTAATTTAATTTATATTATTGCGTTTCACTTCAATTTAAATTTTCGACTTATATTTTTACTGTCATTTTAACTAGTTTTCTCTTTTGTGTGTTTTACCCATGTCTGTGTTTGCTATGTTGCCTTCCGCTAATGGACTGGGATTGTCCCAGTCCAAGAGAGAGGGAGATGGATTTGGTGCGGGACGGATCAGATATTTGACAGGTTACCTATGAATGCATCAGGACGTTGTGCTTTAATATCATTATTGCTCCCTGTGTATGTTCGGCGTGTGGCTTTATCAGATGTGTTAGCTGTGGTGGAACAAAAACACGACTCAAAGCCAACCTGGAGGAAGTGATCAGCTCGTTGGAATGATGCAGATCCGACTTATACTGACGCATTAGGTGTGCCCCGTGGTGTGCCCGATGAATATAAATTAGTGAATCAGGTGGCAGCCGGTTTTGAGAGTATTTTTCTATGGGTAACTCCTAATAAAAACGTGGACAGAATTAATTACATCCATTATAATGTTTGAAGTTAGGAAACTACACTATTGCAGGTTTTGAAGCAGTTCATGAACAGTTAAAGGCCACATCACTAGTGGCATTCCAAAACAGAATTGCATTAGATATGTTATTGGCGGAGAAATCTGGTGTTTATGGCATTTTTGGTGATCAATGTTGTTCTTTTATCCCAAACAATACACAGTCTGATGGAAAATTGACAGTGGCTATTGAAGGTAGGCGCACATTGAATAACAAAATGAAGGAACATTCAGGTGTAGATACATCTATGTGGGATGACTGGCTGAAAATGTTTGGTCCATGGAAAACTTTAGTCTCCTCCGTTTTTGTTGCAGTAGCAGTTTTTTCAGCGATTCTCACTCTATGTGGTTGTTGTTGTATTCCCTGGCTTAGGACCCTTATGACATGCCTCATAGAGCAGGCTCTGGGAGAAAAGGTTCGGGAGTATGGACAATATGCAATGCTACCTGTCAGTAATCCCTTTTCACCACCTTGGCTGGGAAATCAGTCTGTGTGATATTGTGCTGCTTTTAACATATCCATTTCTCCCTTAATTCTACGTGTTTTCTTTTCTTTATAGGAAGTGTTATCTTTGTTGTATTTTTTACCTTTTTACTTTTATATTTTTTTACTTTTTTGAATTTGACTTAGAATGTTTTATTTTTCTGTCTTTACTAATTTATGTCTTGTTCTTTGTAACTTTTGTAAACGCCAATGTGCCAAAGATCTAATGAAGCATGAGTATCCTTAGGGATGGCCGCCGAAGGGGCACGGAACCGTAGCAAGAATTTTCCTGTCCGACTGCTCAATGAATCTTTCACATAGATGGTTAAAGTTTAACTCGGACAGTTTTCGCTGTCAGATAACCCCCTGGATATTTTCGGCGGGAACCGGATGCTGGGATTCCAAATATGGACTGAAGGAAGTGGGCAGACATTTCGGCCGGCCAATCCGAGCATCCAGAGGAGGAGTTGTGGCGGCCATGTTCCTTTCAAGGGGGCTGAATCCACTGGATAAAACACCTGGTTGAAGAGGAGTCCTTTGTCTCTCCCAACAGGCTGGCATGTTAAGAAGCTGGTAACTTTGCGCTTTGCAAGCTCTGGAACTTTGAGAACCCGGACGTCTGTTTTGATTTTGTTTTACTCTGTTTTAGAAATATTGTTAGGGAATAAATTTGTTAATCTTAATCGGGCCGAATCCAGTGGTTTTCTTCTTCTCGACTTTTTTGAACACGCAAGGAAAGTAATCTCAAAGCGACAGATGATTTCCTAGAGTTTTAAATCACTTTTATCAATTAAATGAGGGTCAGATCTTACCTGTTACTGCAGAAAAGATGACTCCAGTAGTTGTGACCTTCTCAAACACAGAGATGAGGGTAAATGTGTATTTTGTTTGAGGATGAAGGTTGGTCACAGTGTAAGATATTGGTCCATTTCCTTTTGGTGAAGTAATATTTTCCTGTCTGCCATCAAACTGAAGAACAAAGCTAACATTGTTGTTTACTTTAGCCCACTGCAGATTGATGCTTGTCTTGTTTTGTCCAGTTGATGTGACATTTGCTGCATTTTGGGGAGCTGCAGATAAAACAACACCAGGCACAAGACAATGTTAATACTGAATTGTGTGCTTTTTGATTACATTTAAATTGCTGTTATACGTTTGAAATAGCGTTTATCAATGAAATGAAGGTCATATCCTACCAGTTACTGCAGTAAAGATGACTCCAGTGCTTGTGACGTTCTCAAACACAGAGATGAGGGTGAATGTGTATTTTGTTTGAGGAAGAAGGTTGGTCACAGTGTAAGATATTGGTCCATTTCCTTTTGGTGAAGTAATATTTTCCTGCCTGCCATCAAACTGAAGAACAAAGCTAATATTGTTGCCTACTTTAGCCCACTGCAGATTGATGCTTGTCTTGTTTTGTCCAGTTGATGTGACATTTGCTGCATTATGGGGAGCTGCAGATAAAACAATACCAGACACAATACAATGTTAATATTGAATTGCATAAATTTGAATTTACCTTAAATGCTGACCGTAGATGTGGTTACATTCGCAAAATGATTTGATTGGTGATTGGTGAGATACTATTAAAATTTAACTGTGTACTTGGGCCCTGAACAACTTTTTCCGATTGTAACAAACGTCCACACGCGCTACACTTTCGGTTGGAATAAACCCTTTGTGCATGCGCACAACTCTCTAAAATATGGGAAGAGGAAATAAGCCCTGCTGTAAACAATCAGAGCTGCACATACAAAGATATGTGGCAGCTCTGTAATATACAACATAATCTGCCAAACGTGCTTCTATTATTTTTACGATACTTGTGAAGCACCTGTTCGCTCAGTATTTTATTATTTATTCGTGTAGTCAGTGCTTTTTTGTGGGGGAACGGAACCGGCAGAATGGTTAGGACTAGTCTAACACGTCCCAACAACATTTGGCATGAACATAAAAGTCATGCGGCAAATGCTACAATCTGCATCTTGGCTGCACGTAAATATGTGGGAATAACAGCAGCGTTTGTTTTGTGGGGACATGACTGGAGACACAAATCCATGTGACTGTTTGAACGGTTTCTAGGGACTGAGTGGCATTTCTGCTTTAAAAAGCTGACACACCGCCCCAAAGCTGCTCCTTTGCTGGGGGACTCAGTTCTACAGGGAGACACGGTTCTCCTGATTTGGCAGCTCCTTCACCTAGAGCGGCGGGACGGATCGCAGTCCGAAGCCTCCCACACGTAACAAAGCATCCTGCCCTCCCCTCAAACACAAAGCTATAAGTCTGGCTGCTTTGCTCAGAGACACGGTTCGCCCGGTCCACCAGCAGCTTTGCCCAGACCACACAGGGTCCGGACGTCATTGGGGGGAACGAAGCAATCCTCCCCAGCGCCCTTTCCCTTGGGAGGGGAGAGAAGCCCGCTGGGCGAGGGCGGAGTGCAGAAGCGTCCGCATCCGTGGAGCAGCCAGTCGGTCCTATTTGTGCTCCAAAGACTTCTCTGGAGCGAAACACTGTCTATGCATGACGTTAAACCAGAGCAGTAGTGACCCACAATCGGAAAAAAAACTGTTTACATGCAACATGGTCAGATCAACAATCTGCACAACCTACCTATCTCGATTGGAAAGAAATTTTGATCCAAACCTGTCTGATCGGGGCAGACTATTCCGAACCGCGTGTTTACATGACACATTTTTATCACGATCAGGCGTGATAAAAATGTCTACAGTGGGATATTAGAGACAGAGAAAAAGAGAAGGGAAAAAAGGGGAGGGTTAAGGAAGCTGGAGGATGATTAACCCTTGTGCTATCCTATGACCCCACCCTTACGATGACGTGTTCTCCCTACCATGACAAAGGTGGATAAAGGTGGAAAGATTTCATGTAATCCATGGACACCAGTGAAGATCACAAATCATTGAAGAAAAAAGGTTCAGAGCACTGTCTAGTGGGTCTAGATGACCCAACTCCCAATATTAAAGTGCACAAGGGTTACAAAAGTGGTGGGATAAGGAGGCAGAATCAAAAAACAAGTTGCTGGAGGTTTATCATCATTACTGTCTATTTTTGCTTTTTTAATGTCTCCTCGTCCCCTAGATGAGAGGTAAATAACAGCTTGACTATGGATTCAAACGATCATCACTGCCAGAAATAAGAAGGCACCCTATCAGTAATACTGTTTGTTTTGATTTTTCTGCTTTATCAGTTTCTGGCCATGTGCTGGAATCAACTTCTCATACCTTCATCTCAATATGTGGCTGCTCTAACATTCAATAACATTCAAACTGAATTCCTTTAGGGAAAATAAATAAAAATCTAGATCATTTTACCAGTTGTAACTGTCAGTTGTACTCCGGTGCTTCTGGTGTTTCCATAAACAGAGTAAAGATTGAATGTGTATGTTGTTCCAGCACTGAGAGATGAGACTGTGAAAGTTACTGGTCCATCACCATCAGGGGCTGCAATCATCCTCTCTGTACCATTAAACTGGAGCACATAGCTGGCATTGATGACCTTACTCCACTGCAGAGTGACAGTAGTCTCTGTTCTTCTCAATAAAGTAAAGTTTTTCACATTCAGAGGAACTGAGAATGAAACAAAAAATAGAATATTTGATTTTATTATAAGTATCAATAACATCATGTTTCCTTTTTTAACTGCACTGCAGCACTTGAACATACATACCTGTTTTGTAACAAATAAATGGAAATTGAGAAGAGCAGTAATTATTTGACCATTGTCCCGGCTTCTCTACAGTAACACATTGATCTCCAGTAGAGCCTGGTTGACTGACTATGTTGTACTGAAACACAGATTGGCTCCCATCAGACCACACTTTCTGGCGATACAGGCCAATCCAGACCGTAACTCCTCCCACTAGGGCTTTAATGATGTTATTTTCTGTATTATTCCGTATGCTGTAAAAAGAAAATATTTACATTACAACACAAAAATGTGAAAGATTAAATAGCTAAATCTTTATAATGATGTAAAATGTTTCTTTTTTAGTATCTTCTAAGCAACCTCCCATTATTAGAACAAAGAATTAAAAATCATCTCTATAAATGTTTAACTCCTTTAGACCTTTAGAGTTCATCACAACAGGTTATCCTCCATCCAACCCTATCTTTTGCATCACTGAGCATCTTTCACTGCATTAATGAATTTACTCTTGCGTCTTTCTTTACGGCTCCTGCCTGACATCTTTTCTATACTACAACAAATTAATGTTACTATGCTGCAATACTGCAGTACGCCTAAATTATGCTATTAGTTTTTATGCAATAAAAAATCCTTGCTTTGCACATCAGATTGTAAATTTTGATACTAATTACTTAGCAAATTTAAATTTCAACGTAAGTCACCACTTTTGTAGGACAATGAATGCAAAATAGAATTTTAACTACAATTCAACAGTTATTTGCTTTGTGTGGCTCAATCTTTTATTACTTTATGATGGCTGTGATAAAACTTCAGAAGCTTCAGATCCACTGGAAATATATTAATTGCATAAATGGTTGAAGAGTTAGAACAACTTAAAGAATGTTAACACTGGAGCTAAAGTTTCAGTGTTAAAGGGTTTATCTAAATATATCGAACTATTTCCTGATTATAGGCAAAAGATTTATTGTTAGAAAACTAGGATTTGGAAGCCACAAGGTACAGTTTAGGCATTGTAAAATGAGAAATAGCTTCAGGAAACTATGAAACATAGAAAAGGTGTACAGATGGGAGCCAAGAAAAACTGTCAGTGCATCCTAAATTTACATCAACTATTGTGTTTTATTCCTTTAGAGAAGAGGTTTGTCTGGAAAGCAGATCCAAGGTGAAGGAAAGATTAGTGCAACTGTACCTTGCTAAATCCACATAATTCTGCCTGCAGTATTTCTGTGCTTCTGTCCAGTTCAATGGGGTGTTAATGAGAATGTAACTGGGTGCGCCAGCAACCACTCCTGCAAATACATAAAAGAAAAACACAAATTACAAAAAAAAACATCTTCTTGGTTTGAAATCTTGTAGTTGAAGATTTTTCTCAGTTTAAACAACATCCAATGCTTAATAAATCAGAGGTGTTTTTTGCAGAAAAAGGGAACACCGGCTGGATTTTTGTGCAGCAGAATTAAAGATCAATAACAGTTTCTAGTGTCAACAGTTCTATGTTGCCAAAAATACTTTACATAAACAGGCAACAAGTTCAATATAAGCTCAGCAGACACTTGAAATGAATAAATTATACTCTGATCAATTGGAAGATTTCAAAGAAATGTTTTCCTTCATTATAACATTCTGACAGATAAATATAAAAGTTTTGAAGCAAAGTTATTGGTGTTCAGCTTCAGCAACAACCTACAATGAATGGAGCTGAAACTCAAACATCTTGAAATGGGAGACTAATAAACCTTTCAAATGATAAAGAATAGGGCAAGGAGAATGCACAATTGATGTCAATAAAATCTGAAAAGTAACTCACCACGATAGCAAACAAAAGGCCGTGGGTTAGTGCACTCATCGTCATCCCAATCAGCGTTGTTACCATAAAGGCGGACACACAACTGTTTACCATTATAATTGTTTGGCTCGCCAGAGGTCCAATACCGAAATGTTGCCTCTCCAACAACATAAAAGCTGCTGTCACTCAAAGACCACCTCCAACTGTTTACCATGTCATCGCGTAGACCAATCCAGGCTTTCCCTTTAAAATAAAAAAGGAATTTTTTTAGTCATTTATATAATGTAAAAATGTAGATAGAACTGTTCCAAAAGCCAAAGTCAGTACCAACGTGAGGACCTGCAAAAACTTTATTTGCTTTTTTCCCCCTATGTTAAATCACATTGGTATAATTTAACTATTTTAAGTATTTAAAAAGCTTTAAAAATACTGTAATTCTCTGCATTTTACAAAATGCTCATTTTGTTTCCAGTGATTTCAAGAATGCCTTATAAGTGACAGCTCTGATATTTTAGGGCAGCAAACATTTTTGTATTTGTTTTTCCCTCTGGTTAAAATGGTTAAAATGATTTTTTAATGCTGATATAAAAATAAAAAAAACTGAAGCAGAATTTAAACAAGTATATTTGAAAGAGAAAAAAAAAGATTTAAAAATACAACAAGATACTATCAACTTTTTAAGAGCATGTGACTGAAATGGTACTTTAAGGCCAGGCTATGGCGTTTCATGGCTGCCATAAATTGAACGAGTGTAAAGACAACTGAGGAACTGAGTGAGGAACCTTACAACCGCGCAGGCGCAATTGTAACCGAGCGACCACACATTTTACAACTGCCCACAATCGTAACTGAGAGGTGATCCTGTGCACTCACTTCATTCTGTGCGCTCGCTGGGTTTGTGTGTTAAGGGGATGTGTTTGTCACTTAAGGGCGGAAACCAGACAATGTGAAATCAGACAATGTGATTTTCTGGATTATTTTTTCTCATTTTGTTTGTCATAAATGAGATATACCTGTTTTTAAGTGGGACAACCTGAACAATTGGTGGCTGACTAATTACTGTTTTGCCCCACTTTATTTATCTAACCAAGACAGGAGTAGTACAATCCTAGACTAGTATAATCAGGCTGACTTTTGAAAAATGCATTTATGCATGTGGATATTATTAGAAAATAATGAAATATAACATCTGAGCTCATCTAGGGTCATCTCACATTCCCTGTCAGTTGTCATGGTAGTCATACCAGCTGTACTTCTTGGTGTAGCCCAAGCTGAGGTATACTGCTCAACAGGGGCTTTTGGGAGTGTTTGTACACACTAAAAACTGGTTAAAAATAATCCAACTAAGATTATCTGCCCAACTTGAAACACTCACCTGTAAAACTTGATAATGCAACAATAGCTGCATCAACATCAGTTGTATTCTCTATGGTGGCCATGTCAGTGTAGTTCTGTCTGCAGACACTCTGAGCATCTCTCCAGTTTAAAGGAGTGTTCACAAAGTAGAACTGACGAGTCTGTGCAAAGGAAACACTGAGCACTGCTCCTGAAAAAACAAAACAAAAAAGTATTTAAATTTTTTCTCTCCAATTTCTTCCTGCTGGGTTACATTGAAAATGCCAGAGGCAGTTGAGGTAAACAGTCTAGAGCTTAGCTCGTTATCTCAGGTCCTGTCAACATCGGGCATGTATGATAAAGTTTTTTTGAATGTCAAAAATGGGCTGGGTGGGATTTTCAGGTTTTTCCGCATAGTCACAAATAAACATTTTAAAATGTGACTTTCAGAGCTTTAACGATTAACGTAAAAAAAAGACATCTATCCCTATCTATCTTTACCCAATAAAAATCGTGTTTTTGGTGTTTTTAACATGTTCATGTAGCATTTTTCTCATAATGGAGGACAAAATAATTTAAGATTATAACTGCGTTTCTGAATGTTTCTTTATTCAAACCGTGTTGGATCAGATGAAAACCCACAGTTTGAAAAAGCTCAGGTTTGTGACGAAGCAGTTGTGATGTTTGGGCCAAAGTATCCCTTTTGCTCTTATTTTTAGCATTTTTGCTCAAAACTGCATAATCATAAATGAAATTCCACTGGGAGCTATTTTACAATAAAAACTAATATATAGTTCGAGTGGGACTTAAATGAGGGCTAAGAGGTTATTTATTCAGTTTATTTATATAGTATATGCAAATGCACATACTAAAATAAAATGTTAATTAAAAAAATCCTGGATATTCATTTAAAAAGTACTGACCTGCAAAAATGAGGAAGATCACTCGATGATCCATGAGTTAAACCTTTAAAAGAAAACCATAAATCATTAATATTCCTTTCTTACATTAGTGTACACTGCATGACAGTGTGCCGTTTACCATAAACACATTTCACTAGATATCATGTTCTTCATCGAGTTTTTCTGAATTTGTGTTCCTGCTTGCTACTTGTTTGTTTTGTCTTTCCTCCACCAATACATCAGAAAAACTCCTCCTCCTTTTACAGCAGTCCAGGAATGCAGTGGTACTGGAAAACGTTACCCTGGAAAACTCCCTCTTTAAAAGATTGTAATTCCAAAAATGGAAATAATAAATAAGGCATTAGATTCATTAGTTGCTCTTCATAAGTAACCTTTGATTTATTCATCTGGGATGTGGTTTATGGCCAGTTGCCCATTACTTCTAACTAATAATTAAAAATTAATACGATTATCTAATTTTACTAACAAACAGGAACTAAAATATTTCAGCTTTTAGAATTTAATATACTGTGCACATGCTCAACGGGTTAACAGATTAAAGATTAATTCAGATTGCTACATTCATTCTTAACACCTTTGTGTCTTCTTGTTTGTAATTAAATGTCATCAGAGTGTTTACACTATTGCAAGTTTTCAGTAATGGCTCCATGTCCTGCCACATTATACTGCTAACTGCTTGTAACCCCAACTACTGTATATGGTATATGTACGTGGCATATTACTCACAATAAATTAAATATATTGTCATTACATAAGTGTTTTTTCTATGTGGTCTGAAATTTAAAGAAATATGTAAAAGTTTACTTCAACATTGAAATAATTTGTGGTGTAAGAAAATAATTATACTGTGTGACATGTCATTTTTTGTGTAATTTGAAAGGTTACCAAAAAACCACTGGTTGACAGCACACCACACAGAGCCTCTTTCAGCAGCTCCACTCCAAAACGACAACAAGATCTCATGAAAACCTTGTAGTAGATTTACACTCTCAGCTTTACGGCTGCTGTTGTTGCTGCGCTCAGTGATCCATACACAACTTAGTGTTAACTAGGAGATGGTACTCTGTGAAAATTGTGTGGAGCTAACATATAAAAAAAGCAGATTTTGGTGCTTCATGGCAGGCTCAGAAGAACGAGTCAGGCTGTGCAGACGTGCTGCGCAGAGCATCAGTCAGAGTATCAGTCAAAATGCTAAAGGCGAAGCGAGTGACAGTTCTGCTGTACTTCACAGTAAAATAATCTAATTCAGCTACCGGATTGATCAGAGTTACGTATACAAAGCTCTGAAAAGACTGTTGATGTGGCAATGAGCTGTGAAATATGTAGTTACTTCCTTGTGTGGGAAAACAGAAAGCGTTTTTGTTTTTTAATATTTCATTTTGATTTCTTTGAATTACTTTTGCTTCCTGAACCGTTTCGCTTTAATTTCCTTTCATTTTTTTGGGCAGTATGTTTTGGTTTTGGGAATTTTGGCTTAATTTCTCTAATGCAATGTTGGTGCTTTATATTATTTGTTTTGCTTCTTCTATTGTCGTTGTGATCTTTAATATGTTTTGGCATTGAGTGGTGTGTTGCTGTGATTTGCAGTTTTATGTAGGTAATACTCTTCAGTACACAAAAAGTACACACTTGTAGATTTGATGTGACAACTTGTAAAATAGAATGTGAGAACTTGCACACTAAAAATCTGCATGTGTTTGTTCAAATCTTCTGCTGTAAAGTTTGACTAACTACCGGTAACTACATTGCAACTGACAAATTCCCATTTGCATGTGTTCCTTTTGAGTTACAACCTCCAATCTGTGATTACAACTTCTCAAATGTGAATCTGCGTGTGCTTGAATCTGCTCGCCCAAATCACAAGTGCGCTACAACTGCGCTCTGACTTCTGACACACACTTTGCGAGAAACTTGTGTCAAAACTGATCTGTGTCGGAAAATTGAAGGGGGGGGGCTTAGAGGAGGGGGGAGTCAACCAATCAGAGTCCAGCACTCAGAGGACTTGGTAAAGTTAGAAAGGTCTTCACAGATTTATACTTCCTGCATCAATAACTCTTCTGATAAATGTGCAAATGTGACAGAGTATCTCAATCATTTTGTATTACCACAGAGAGTGAACTACAAATGTATTTCCAAAGGAAAAAGATTGTTTTTTTTTTTCCTGCATGTTATTGTGAGGCATCAGCAGAGCTCTCCGAGAACTTAAACACACTGAAAGAGAATAAATTGGAGGTTTTATCACCATGCGCCTTACCGTTTGTTACAGAGATGAACAGGAAAAAGCTTTTGTAAAACTCTGGTCATCTCACCCATCCATGAGTATGTCGTAATTTGGAGTGCTTGTTAGTTGGCCATAGAATCCCGTTTTTGGTTGTTTCAGAACACAGTCATGGGCATAAAATCTCTGACAAATGGGTTTACTCCACCAGACACGTCATGAGTAGGAAATGGGCGATTTCCATCATGGCAACGTAATCTTTTAGCTTTTCCATAAAGGACGTTTAAACCGCTCTTGGTCTGGTTTGTTACCCTCTGACGTGTCCACCACGGTAGACGCAGACAGCATCGCTCCACTCAAGCATTTAATCTCTCCCCACAATAGGATGGCAGTTCATGGAAGAGACCTTTCAATTACCAACCACAAAAACTCACTAAAAGAAAGTAAAGATAAAAATTGCGTCAGAGTCTTTTCAGTGACTACAATGCACTAATGGATAAATACTTTTTAGAAATCAGTTTAAAATCCACACTTTAAATTTGACAGAGTAATTTTAAATAAAACAGTGTGTGCAAACCTGATGAAAACCTACAGGAAATGTTTAAATTATTCTATTGTTAACCAGAGTTGCAGTGTAAGTCTTATCTAGAAGACAGGAAATAATTTGTTGAAATTGGGAGTTGTGTCTCAGACTACATTGCCTTGACTTGTGGTGTGCCCCAGGGGTCGATCCTGGGACCCCTTCTGTTCAACCTCTACATGCTGCCACTAGGGCAGTTAATACGCAGAAATAACATATCTTATCACAACTATGCAGATGACACTCAGATCTATGTGACACTGACAACAGGTGAATATGGGTCAGTGGATTCACTCAGCCACTGCCTCCAACAGATCAGTGCGTGGATGCAGAACAACTTTCTCCAGCTAAACTCAAACAAGACCGAAGTTATTATTTTTGGCCCACAGAAACAAAGAGAAAGTTTCAGCAGCCACCTTCATTCTCTGTCTCTTAAACCCTCAAATCAAGTCAGAAATCTAGGGGTAATCATGGACTCTCACCTAAACTTTAACAGCCATATCAAGTCAATAACATCAGCGGCATTTTACCATCTAAAAAACATTGCCAAAATCAAAAACATAGTGTCAAAGCCAGACCTGGAGATACTTATTCATGCATTTGTCTCCAGTAGGTTAGACTACTGTAACGGCCTGCTCACCGGCCTCTCCAAACGAGCTGTAAAACAGCTTCAGTACATCCAGAATGCTGCTGCTCGAGTCCTGACCAGAACCAGGAAGTATGATCGCATTAGTCCTGTGCTCAGGTCTCTGCACTGGCTCCCTGTACCTCAAAGAATAGACTTCAAAGCAGCTCTGCTTGTGTACAAGTCTCTCCATGGCCGAGCACCAAAGTACATCTCTGACATGTCAGTGCCATATGAACCATCTTGTACTCTGAAGACCTCAGGGGCCGGCCTCCTGTTGATACCCAGAGTCAGAACTAAACAAGGGGAATCAGCGTTTCAATATTCTGCGGCTAAAATCTGGAACAGCCTCCCTGAAGTCGTAAGACAGGCCTCTTCTGTGTTCATGTTCAAATCTAGACCTAAAAAATTTCTGTTTAGCCGTGTATATGACTGAAAGGTCCTATCTGCACTTTTCTTTACTTTCCTTCCTTTATTTTTAAATCAATTTTCTCATTTTTTCTTTTCTTTTAAAGTAAATTTTACGTTGATTATTTCTATGATGTATTGTGATTTTAATGCATTTTTCTGTTTTGTGAAGCACCTTGAATTACTTTGTGTACAAATTGTGCTATACAAATAAACTTGCCTTGCCCTTGCCTTAAAGTTGCCTGAATTGGTTTTGTTTTGTTAACTTCTTTTAGGAGCTTCAAATTTTAATGTATTTTCACTAACTTGTTGTTCTTGTTACCCTTCCCAGTCGCTCACATTCTGAACAAGGAAGCACAGGTTAAAAATTACAGAAGTTTTCCAAGTCAGTGCAACCTTTTCACTCAGGGGGTTTATCTGTTTGGCATGGTGCCTAAACCCTCAAAACAAAAACAAAATGAAATGGAATCACAAAGGTTAAATCACCATCCACACCCAGGTGCCTGAATATGATTGATGGGTCCAGATAATGTTTACGTTAATGCTTTCCATAGCAGTTTTCTTTTTCTGCTGTCAAAAACATGAGGCAGTGTGTTCATGCCATCATTTTGACCGAAATGAGGCTGTTTCTGTCAGAGTGAAGCTGTTCTTCACTCGATATTTGCTCTCTGCACCTGGCTCTCTCACTACTCACAATACGTTAGGGATAACATTCTATAAATAAAATAAAAACTGATCATGTCAATTGCAAGTATTTCCACCATTTGTCGCAGTGACAGCCTGACAATGACGTCTCATGGTCCTGACTAGCCTGATGTTGTAAAGGCAATACTTTCCATTCATCCACAAGTGCTACATGCTGTTCTGCCAGTTCACTTGGGAGTGGGATACCACCATCCAGTCTTCAGTAATCTTTGCTTCAGCTGGTCCCAGATGTTTTCTATGGGGTTCAGGTCACAGGACAATGCTGGCCATACCATATGAAGCACTCCAACTTCCTGAACTTCAGTTGTGACACCATGAACTTCATTGAATTATTCAGTTGTAACAATTCTGGCATGATGCAGTGGAGCATTATGATCCATGAACAGAAGGTTGGGGGTGTGCCGTGGGGGATATCTGAGTGCATACCAAGTGAACTGAGAGTACTGGTCATCGTTGCGGTCTGTCACTGGCGAGGCTCCTCTCCTGGGTTCGTCACAAACTATGTCAGTAGTTCTGTGTCTTGACGCAAGTCTGCTGGTTGTGTAGGACCCAAAAATACAGGAGACTGGGCTTGGTGGTGTCGAAGTAGCGTTGCAGGTTGCAGGGACAACACCTGAACACCTGTTTGTTTGTGTCTTTTCTCCCAGCCCAGTAGCAGTTTATAACTGCCGGAATTCTTCACATTCTTTTCCTTTTTTTTTTTTAACTTGTTCTGTTCAACAACTATACTACTACAACAACTACAGATGAGAGCTGAAGGCCTTTTGTGTTAGACAGGTTTTGCTATCACAAAAAAAGGTTATGAATCTTCTGACAACCAGAGTGTAAATTTGTACGATCCACCTTTTTTTAATTATTATTATTTTTTAATTTATTTGATACATTTTGTGTTGTAATTATGTATACTTATTCTTTTTCTTAAAGGGGAGGGAGAGGGGAAAAGTGTGTGTGTGTGTGGGGGGGGTG
The DNA here is from genome assembly GCA_037389245.1 of Oryzias sinensis. Taxonomy (NCBI): domain Eukaryota; kingdom Metazoa; phylum Chordata; class Actinopteri; order Beloniformes; family Adrianichthyidae; genus Oryzias; species Oryzias sinensis. Next base: position 5,501,159 of record CM074505.1, on the reverse strand, counting down.
TAAAAGAAAAATAAATAAAGAGGGAGGGGGAGAAAGTAGGGACACAAGTGCTTAGTTGCTAATTTGAATAGGTTATTATTTTAAACTGTGAAACAAGATCTGCAAAAAGACAAATATTACATCCAAACGTGAAATTCTGACACTAAGATGAGCGGAAGACATCTGTCCATCAACACGCTGTGGGTTAGGAGGAGGGATTTTGATTTGATTTGAAATGGTTTTTGATTTGAAATGGTTTATTTCAAGCAATCAAATACGAATAGTACACAAAAGCAATACAATCATCAGTTACACATTCATACAGTAACTAATCAAACTTAGGCTAATTAGACATATTAATAAATATTGCTTGAAAGGGAGTGGAAGGAAGCGAACTTATATAATCCCACCCCGTTATACTGTAACCATTTTATTACATGATTTATCAATATCCGGTTCCTACCTTTCATCGGACAGAATTAGGAATCGTAAAGTATCAATAAAGCACATGACAAAAATGAATTACTTAATTATTATGTAAAAATAACTATTTCAGAAATCAACATTGCAGATTCAAATCAGTTATCTAAAATATATGCAGATTATGTTACTTATAAAAGTCATTCATATGATTAAAATATAATACTATATCAGTAAAAACGCTGGATGAAGCAGACAGGGAGCAGTGTGGCACGTGCACGGGGGATGGAGATGCATGCACGCTGCCAAAGTGAACCGTGTGATCATAAGGGGAACCAGATCCTCCCTAGCCCGACCAGCCAGACCAGGAGAGACAGGGAGACCCCTGAACCAGGAGCACCCCCCGCAACGGGACCCATGCAGCCCAAGCAGGGGGCGGTGGGGTTTACATTCTAACATACGTGTCCCAAACTGCACTACTTCTACTTCTGCCATCCACTCTGTGTGCCAAGGACCACTGTCGCTCCCTAGTGAGAAGCAGACACAAATATTAAAACACTATTTTGGTATTTTGGCTACCTGGTTTCCCTGCTGCACCAGCTGATCGAAAGGATTCGAAGGTTTAGGCTTTTTTCGTATCATAAATAAATCTTTTCTCATATTTCTAAAATATGTAATTGACTAGTTCCCTGACGCATGGCACTTTTAGTAGATAAATGACATATTTCTTAGTAGTGACATACATGGCATCTGTGTTCCATTGTTTATGTTATTTACTGTCATTTGAAATTCTTTTAGTTTTTTTCATCCAACAACAATATTACCAAAATTAAAGTTTTACTTTTTACCTTATCTATCTAACATCAATGTATCTTATACTGGTTTTATACATCAACATTTAAAGATATAGCTCTTCATGTTTAAAAGACCCACTCATATCACATGATAATAGCACATCTATAATAGCACATATGTTAATTGTTTATTTTCAAATTATCAAATGTACTTGTTTTGAGAATTCATCTTTGTGCTTACGGAACATAAGATCTCTGTAGGGTAGCTTTCGTCTGCTCTCTAGTGCTGATGACAGGACACTTGCCGTCAACATTTTGCGGCAGCGGTTTAGGAGGTTGAGCAGGTCGTCCAATAATCAAAGTGTCGGCGGTTCGATCCCCGCTCCCCCCAGTCAACTTTTGTGTCCTCGGGCAAGACACTTCACCCTCTTTGGCTCCAGTGCGGCTCCACTGGTGTGTGAATGTCCCGGTGATGGTCAGAGGGGCTGTAGGCGCAAACTAGCAGCCACGCCTCAGTCATCACCAAGTATACATGAGGAGTGAATGCATAATAGAGACATTTTAAACTCTTTGAGCGTCTGGAAAAGCGCAGATACATCTAATACATTATTGTTATGATTATTATTTGCAAATTACATAAAATACATCAATGAATTTGAGATCATAAGTGAGTTTGATATTTACAACAATCTAAAATTCCTCATCCAAGCTTTAACTTTAACAAAATTAGTTGATTGCAACTTACTGCTTAGTTGTTGAGGTCATTTTCAGGTTTGTTGAACTCCCTGTAGTTGATTGATGATCAGTCCTCATTAATACT
>CM074505.1:5475514-5498646 GCA_037389245.1 Oryzias sinensis | reverse complement strand
ACACCAGGTGGTGTCCCTTCGCATTAAATCACATCATGCAGAGGATGAAGCGTGAGTGTGTCGGATGGACTCACCGGGCTCAGCTCCGCTCTCCATCATTGGAGCCATTATCGCTGTCCAAGGTCCTGAAAGGGTCTACAATGAGCTCTCCTCTTCAGCTGACTCTCCAGCTGTTTCTTTCTTAAAGGATGTTGAAAATTACAGCAGAATATTTTTTCTTAAATAAAAATGTAATAACAAGAAGATTAAAGCCTTGTGATATCCAAAGAGAAGGATGCTGTGTTCCCACTCTGCTGCTGTTACTCAGTGGTGAGTGTCTCAGAGGCGGCAACACCCCTATCCCTCTCTTTCTCTCCCTCTCCAGCTTTTTTCTCTGCTTGTTTTTGCTGTCTCTCTCCCATCCACCCTTCTGTCACCCTCCCCCTCCCCGATCCCCTCCTGACAAACGCTGAGCTCATCAGCGCTGACGCAGAGGTGACGAAGGCTGGCTGAGAAGCCCTGTGAAGCAGCACAACAGACCTGCCAATTTCACTGATTGACGGTCAGGGAATGAACATTTTTGTTTTCTGTCTTTGTTAATGTGAGCACTTATCTGTTAGAGATAACACGTACAGATGGCTTGAAAAAACAGTATTTTATTAAACATCCAACCTCTTTAGATCCCTAAACCCATTTAGCCCCAGAAGGTGTTTCTGTGGGTTAAATATGTTAGCCAAAAAGATTCTTAGGCAATGCTCTCATTAACATTTTTAATTTTGACCCTATGAAGACAATTCCAAACTAACACTGCAACAAAGAAGAAGCTGGAAGAAAGACCACTTTAACATTTATGAAACACTGACCTCTGGTGTGTGAGTAAAACTTTACAGGGAAATAGTCTAAAAAGTATTTAGAAAGTTTAAAAAATAAAACACTAAAAAACTAAAAAAACTAAAATAAAAAAAAAAACAATTTTTTTTTATTATTATTAAGTTAATAAGAGATAATATATTACAAAAGCCACATGCATGTATTGCTGACTGTGGTGATATATAAAAATGATGTGTTCTCTTTTCCACTATTCTATTGAAAGAAATAAACTTTCATATAATATAGATTCAGGTCAAAATATTTAATTGATTTGAAGTATTTATTCATTTAACGTAAATTACTGTTCGTGAAACCCACAAAAACAGAATTTCAAAATATGAGAAAACTTTGGAGAAATTTGCCCAAATTTTGCAGGACATGAATGTTTTAAACTGAGTTTCAAAAGAAAAAAAGGAATCATGTTAATGTAATTAACATGATTTTTTTTTCTTTCTAACTAAGGTATATATTTGTATAAACACCTTTTGTAAATTAGGCTAAACTTTATTTATTTTTACATTGATTTTATTTGTTGTGTTTTTTGTTGGACGCCCAGGAAAAACGGGGTTCTGTGAGGAGATGGATCAACTGATGTCCATGTGATGTTAATAAACGTACATTTAGTCTCTCTTTGATTTATGTGAAATCCATTATTGATTTTTTGTTTTTTACTTGTCCTGTGTGACAGCTGGGCAAACAGACGACAGCTGAAGACCCGCCCCCACGCTCCAGGCAGCCCACTGCCCCCAGGCCACGGTTAGTCCAGGAGAGAGCAAGGCAGAGACCCCCCCCAGGAGGAGGATGCCCAAGAGGAAGGAGGGTCCCCAAGGGCTGTTATAAATATGGCCTGACCAGGCTCACCAGCAGTTGGAAAATATGAAAAAGGCCCAGGAAGCCAGCACCCAAGGGACACGGCCGCTGTCACCGAAGTTTTAAGGTTTTAAGGTTTTAAGACGTTGCTAACTGCAGAGGTCAACCTGTGTGTTCCTGTTAATGTTGACCCAGAATCCCACCGGCGTATTCCTCATGCGTCCAGGAAGGCTCTGCTTGATGATTGTGAGTATGTGTGCGTGAGTGCATGGGTAGGACGGACCAGGGGGCTGGCTCGCTGGGACCCTCTGGGGCTTTCCCTCCCCATCACAGAGAGGGGAGGGCACTGAGAGAGTTGGGGAGGGGGGCTCAGATATTATGGCGGGGGGGGGGGGTTGTAGTGTGTAGGGTTGTATGGATATGGGGGGAAGCTGTGGGTGCGTGGCGATCCCTGGGTTGCTTAGGTCGCGTGCCTGGGCTGGCTTGCGGAGACGGGGCGCCGGTCGGGTGGTGGACGGCTCATGGGTTCCGGGGGCCCTGGCTTCGTCCCTGGCCCCTCTCCTGGTCTGGCTGGTCTGGCTGGGTAGGATCTGGTTCCCCTTATGAACACACGGTTCACGTCGGCAGCATGCATGTATCTCCACCCCCACGTGCACGTGCACACTGCCACACTGCTCCCTGTCTGCTTCATCCCTCCTCCTTACCCACAGTGTATTGATGGACAGATTTTTTTTGCTCATCTTAGTGTCAGATTTTCACCTTTGATGTAACATTTGTCTTTCCGGCAGATCTGGTATAATTGTTACAGCTTAAAATAATAACTTATTCAAATCAGTGCTTGTATCCCCCACCTTTTCACCTCTTCCTTTTACACTTTTACACCCTCCCCTCACATTCTTCCCCTCTCCCTCCCCACACACACACTAAATGTAACAAATAAATACAAACTAATACAACAAAAAGGGGTTTATACAAAACTACACTCTAGTTTCTCGAAGCTATATAACCTCTTTTTGTGATAGTAAAACCTGTCCAAAAAGCCTTCAGCTCTAATCTGTTTGCTAAGTTGTTGGACAGAACAGGTTAAAAAGGAGATAAAAAAAAAAAAGATGCGATACACAGGGGTTGACATAGCCCAGAAATTTGCACTGGCCCACAGGGCCAGTAGTTTTTGAAAGTTACTGGCCCTGCCTGAAAGTTACTGGCCCGACACCGCGCATAGCGGGACCCGCCGCTCCGCAGGTGCTTGCAACTTTAGGGGGGTCCGGGGGCATGCCCCCCCGGAAACTTTTAATATGGTGCAATTTGGTGCATTCTGGTGACATCACTTATTTCTACACTTTTCAATGACTGAAAATAGACCATATCAAACTTAAATCTGCTCTAGTCTGTTTCAGATGTTTTGAAGAGAGCACTGCAGTGTAGTAGGTAACACTAGTTCAGAAGTTTTCATGCTGCTTCTAACGGCAAATATCGCAATAAATCATAAACCTTAAATGTGTTAAAACAATCTAATGGCAGCTTGAACCATTTAACGAATCAAATAAATCCCTTAATGCATTTGACCAATCGGATGGACGCCTTCACATTGTTGACCAATCAGATGGAGCCCTGTTATGTTAGATGTTTGTAACCTATGTCAACGAGGGTCATTTGGAGTATAATTTTTAAACTGGGAATGGTTATTTGGTTATTTTGCTGTTTGTTTATATACCACAAATTATATCGTTATCGCAATTTTAATCTCTGATATGGCACATCGCGAGTTTTCCTCATATTGTGCAGGTCTAACTGAGATCATTCAGCTAACTAGAAAGTGCTTACAGTGTTGTAAAGAAAAACAAAATTAAGTAGTTTAACATTCTACTGCATTTGAGTCTGAGATTCAGGTATTTGGAGTTGCCTTTGATTCTTTGACATTCAGCTTAAAGCTTAGTGGATACAGTTTCATCTTCAATGCATTCATTAAATATCTTGCTGTCCATACTACTAATTCCACCCATTACTCCATCTAACATATTGCTATCTATTCCTGCCATGTCTTCCACATCTCTGACATGCTTCAGTCTCTCTTCAGTGACGGTGTTGGATTTATAATCAAATGTAATAATAACCCACTGGCTTGTGCCTTCGTTGTTGCTGTTTAACATTGTTTTGTATTGAATTGTTACATTCAATAAAGTTTGGGGAAAAAAAGTAGTGAGCGCGTGCCGCGTGGTGCTCAGCAGTGAAAGCCGCGCGCGCGCAGGCGGGAGAGAAGGAGAAGTGATCAAAGGTTTCCCATAGAAACCCTTGAAGTCTGAACACAGGACTAGCAGAAAAACTAAATTATGAAGACCAGGTAAATCTACACGTTTTCGCAAAATTTACTTTATTGAAAAAGGTGAAGAATATATAAACCGTTAGATATTTTAGTGGCCCCAGCGGACAAGTGAAAAGTAAAGTCTTGTGGTCCGCACTGCTCGAAAAACAGGACCGGGCCAGCGGACAAATGGCTATGTCGAGCCCTGATACAGATGACTATTTACACTTATATTATCAGATCACACTTTCTTTTTGCAGTTCCTTGTACTACTTTATCCATTTTTGCTAGACAGCTTCATAAATTACAAGTGAGGCACGGCTTAAATATATAGCTTAAAATAGATGAAAATGCTTTTTTTTTTATACAAAAAACTATTTTTTAGACATCTGTTTTCTATGAATCCTTTTTTTCTGTATGGGTTTTCAAATCTTCTTTGGTAAGGAAAAAAATTAGCAAATTTACGGATATCCTGTTCAAATATACAAGAATGCAGCAGGTGGGGGGCCTGGCCACCTATGCCTCCCCTGCGCCCAGCCTGCAACACACACACTTACAGACTCATGCGCTTTTGTGTTTCGGCCTTTCTATCATCATAAAAAAAGCTGTATTTTTAATTACCTAATTTTTTTTATTTCCCGCCAACTGTCTGATTACATTGGTGCCAATTTGTGACCCTTTTAGTCCTTTTTATCCGGCTAAAAATGTGCAGTACAAATACATCAGGCAAGGCACGCAGTACACTTGCCTTAAGGCAGAGGGCGCTGGTTATCCCAGAGAATGTGACACAGAGGCTAAAGAACAACAGAAATAGTAAAAACAGTTAGTGAGGTGCAGCCGTCTAGTTCTTCTGTAACCCTTGTGCTATCCTAGGTACTTTAACGTTGGGAGTTGGGTCATCTAGACCCACTAGACAGTGCTCTGAACCTTTTTTCTTCAATGATTTGTGATCTTTACTGGTGTCCATGGATTACATGAAATCTTTCCACCTTTATCCACCTTTGTCATGGTAGGGAGAACACGTCAATGTGAGGGTGGGGTCATCTAAAATCTAACTTAATTATTTGCTTCAGTTAAGATAAATTATTTTTTTAGTTAAGTCCGCTTAAAAATAACAAGTAGTTAACAGTTATTTTACTTTCATTCAAATTAATTCAATTAAGTAGTAGTGTAACGTTGGTGCTGCTGTTAGATCAGCCCCGCAAGGGATTGTGGGATACCATTCCCTTTGTCTGTCTGGACAGATTTGGGTTTAAGTGTGGGTTTTTGACCAAATGTGTTTAGTTGTTTAGCTGTTTTATTGTGCTATGTCTAGTTATTTGTCCTGTTATGTTTAATTTTTTATGCACCATGAGTGACAGGGAGGGAGAGGATGAATTTATTTAGCACTACCAGTGCTATATTGAAGAAACTGAAGATAAAGTCAGAATCATGATAATCAAATTTAAGACATACATTTTAAATCCACACTGCATCATGCATTTTAATGTTAGAAAAATGATCATTTCTGCAGCCTCAATCTTAGAGTTCAAAAAGTCCAATAAATTAAGATGGAAAAACATTCAATTGAATTGGCCACTTCCTCTGATTCCTCTTCCCCGGGGCCTCCGTCCAGTGGGACATGCCCGGACCACCTCCCCAGGGAGGCGTCCAGGAGGCCTCAAAAACTGGATGCCCGAACCACCTCAACTGGCTTGTCTCCATGTGGAGAAGAAGAGACTCCACTGAGCTCTCCACAGGTGAACGATCTTTTCACCCTATCTCTAAGGGAGCACCCAGCCACCCTATGGAGGAAGCTCATTTGAGCCGCTTGTAGCCGGGACCTCGTTCTTTCGGTCATGACGGTTCAATATTTTCATAAATAAATTGTGAAAAAGTGTGCTTTATACTTCAGTGCGACTTATAAAACATTTTTTATTCTTTATTATTTATTTTTCGGCTACCGTGACTGCCTTCCCCTCGATTTTCCGTTGAAGTGAACTGCAAAGTATCACTTCACTGAAAATGAAACCGAGTGTAACATTTCACTTAAAATGAATCTTGACTGTGTTGTGACTCAGGTTTTCAGATCCCAGCTCTTTTTTGATTGGCTAACAACTAGTGATGAGCAAACCACACGTTTAAGATTTGATACGATCCTGATTACTATTTACACATAATATTCTATACCAATTGCTGAAACTGATTACAGTTAATTTCTAACTGGTAATTTTTTTTCTCAAGTATGTTGTTTGTAATTCTAAAAAGATTGATACTTCCGTTACTACAAACAACTGTCTGCGCTCTTTTGATACCCCCCCCCCTCCATGTAGATCAGTAATTTCCCTGTTTTCCAAAGACAGGCTGGTATAACTGGTATAACAATCAAAAGACGTTTGTTGTTGTCGACATTTAGATGATAAATGTGTGTAATGTTCACAGTAGGATTTTTCTGAAACCTTTCCACCCACATTACCTTTTTAATTTTAATACAGTAAAGCCCAACAACAACTATTAATCGGGAATCTCACAAATCCAACTTTATAAAAGAAAACATTCACATTTTCTGAAACTCCTAAATTGAGCAGTTAAATTCCTTCCAGCATGTAGTCATAAAAACCCACAATCATTGATGTTCAAGAGGATTTATGACAATTTTATTTGATATATTTGCTTTAAACTTGCCCATTCACAAACAGTTACATACATTAAGCTCCATTAAAGTTACTTATGTCAACCATAGAAACATTTAACTCCAAGAAGCGTTAGATCAAGATATTAGTGGGATGTTTTTGTCAGTAAACTTATATGCAGACTAGCTCCTCCACTCCTCCAGGGCCATTATCAACTTTTCCATTTGTCTGAGTTTCTCCTCATTGTCCCTGATCTTTGCATCTTGACCTCTAAGTACTTGTTCCAGATATATCTTGTATTCTTTAATCAAGTACTTTACATCCTGGATTAGATCCAGCAGTGGTGGAAATTGTCCTTTACTCTTTAATAATGCAGACAGAATGTCCATAAAATGCCCAATACTGTCAAACAAATCTGGAAGAAAGGCACTGTCCAGCACTGCACCGTCCTGTACAAAAAAAGATTAAATAAAGTTAGCACTTTAGATACCATACATATAAAGAGTAAATCTTTTGTTTGTTTTTTCTTTTCAGATTTTACTCACCCATTTTCTTTGTGTTTCTCGCTTGAGGGTCTGGATGTTGTCCTTCAGCTCTTTCTAAAGTCATGGTTGGATAAATAGATGGATAGAGCTTTATTTGTCATTGTCACAAGTAAAACAAAAATTTAAGAAGTGCTCGTTGGTCAGTGCATCATTCATTTTCTAAACCTGTGCATCATTCATTTTTTAAAAACAACAGATTACCTGGGGTTAAATTAACTTTAAACTAAAAATTAATTAAAAGTGCAATAGAGAATCATTGAAAAAAAAAAGTTTTGCACATTAATACCTAGCTAAATAAAATTTCAACAGTCGTTAAAAACAGTTATTAAAAATGTTAATATAGTCAACACCAAGAATAAATGATAATAAAAACACCCAAATTAAAGGCAAGTATTCGCATGTTGGCAAACATTAGAAAACAAGATGGTAAAATCTGATTTAATTATGAGACCTGACCTGAAATTTAAATAACTGAGAGCAGAAAAAAATAATCCTGGTAATCTGAGTATTCTAACAGGACAACTGGTGGATTATATTAGACTAACAAGTCTTACCAAATCGTCGTCATCTATCAGTGTCGTAGCAGCACAGGTCAGACTGAACAGACTGAGTATGAGCAACAAAACTTTCAGTCTCTCAGATGAGGTTGCTGCTGCCATTATTGACCTGAATGAGCCCGCAGACAAAATATACGTGTTTCAATTTGATCTCATTACAAAACACTACATTTGACTTGAAAACACGTTTTTCACGTACCTCTGACTAGATCAGGAGCTGCTCTGTAGATGTGTAACCCAAATGATGAAAGGGCAAGAAAGTAAAAGACTTTATGAGGTTTCAGTGACTCCGCCCCCACGTCAGAGGTTCTGTGTGAGCATGAGGGCGGGCTGGAAGTCAACCATTTTCACTTTTGCTTTGCTGAATTCATGATATTTGTCAGGATTGTTGACAGTAAACGCAAACTGTGAAATATAAAAAAACATTCCTTAGAGGGGCAGAAGTGAAAATGGACCAACAAGATGAACTCTAACATTAAAAGTGGGACTACAAAATAATGCATTTCTTAAAATGACCACTAGAGGCTGGTGTCAGAACTATTTAATGTTCCTTTATTTCATTGTATTTCTTTTGTTTAAACTTTATTTAACCAGGACCAATCTCATTGAGATTACTGATCTCTTTTTCAAGGGAACCCTGGCCAAGACAGGAGAACCAATAAAATAACAGCATAAAAATGACAGCACCACATCAACAATAAAAAATACCTTTATTAACTTCCATGTTTAAAAATCCAATATAAACCAGTTTAAAAAAAACGAAAGAATTAGGCTTCATTTACCATTGATGACAACAGCGAACAGCGGTTGAGCCTGTTTTGACTTGATCAGAGCTTATTGTGCCATTTTAGGGCCAGGTTGCCTTGATTGGCAGTTGGGTGGACCTATAAGGAGCTCAACAAAACTCATACTTTACGTTGTCCCACCCATTCCCCCTTGTTTTTTGTTGAGTTGGAAAAAGCAAAGACCGACCAATGCATCCATCCTTCTTCAGACTTTGGTTTTACCTTTAGTCCTGTGGGATGTTGTTATAGCTTCTAAACCAACATATATCCAACACACATATATTTTTATTATATATATATATAGTTTAAAAATATTGGCTTGAGAAGACATGAGCCAAAAGATTAACAAAATAAAACTAAAATGGTAAATGTAGTATATATAACTTTACTACCGTCTTAGAATGCCCAGAGCACAGACACATGAAGACTGGAGCCAACCAACAACCACCAGGAACTAAGCAGGGTTCATTGTCTTGGCCAAGGACTCTTTAACACTCGGCCAGGGCAGATACTGAACCTGGTTGACCGCTCTACCTCAGCTCCAAAGGCACCTCCATGTGTCCAGTAATCCCTTGTTTAGCTGAAGATTTACATGCTAAAAATCAAAAAAATTAAACTGAAAAACAATTACCTAAAGTACTTCAAGTATTTGCCACACCGTATGATAAGCAGGTTTTCAATCAAAAATTAGGACATTGTCCTAATGATTTTGAAAAAGGAAATAACAAACAGCACGAGAGATTTATGTAAGTTGCATTGTGGGGTTCTTATTTTTTCAATAACTTCAAAAGCTCCTGGGCATTTTTTAGAGTGTCCTCAAACTCTGCATTTGACAAGCCCATTTTGTCTGAGACGCGTTTGATTTTCTTGAACAAGTCCTCCACCATTTTCATCAGCTTCTGAAGACCTTCAGACTCTGCCTTTTCTTGGTTTGCTTGTTTTTTAGGAGAATTCAACTTTTTCATGGTTTCATCAAAATCGATCACTGCTGCTTCAATTCTGTCCAGGCTTTCCACCTAGAGGGGGGGGGGGGGTGTTTTCAAGTTAAATCACGCATTTGTTCATTCATGGCTGCTAACATGCAAAAAAAGAGGCACATACCTGCCATCTGTCTGCCTCCTTTCCCATTTGCTGAAGCTCATTTTTGAGGGTTTTCTAAATTTTGACAGTAAGAAGGAAAATCTAGTCAAGGAGCACAGATAGTCAACTTTTTTTTACATATTTAAAGTACAAAATACATTACCAGCTGGTCCTTGTTGACCAAAGAAGCTGTTGCTTGCATCAATTTTGACATGATTGCATCAGTTTTCTTTTCATCTTTCTAGAAAAATCACAACATATTTGAGTTATACACGAATGCAGACACTTCATGTCAGTGACGTGCGGTGAGGTTAATGGCTGGTGAGGCACTGACGTCATCAGTCAGATTTACAAACATATGAACCATACTGAGTAACTTATTCACCATTTGATTGACAACAGTTAACGTGTTTTGTTTAAAATATCATTTCAACATGTTTTTTTTCATATACAAACTGCAGCATAGAAAAAATCACAAACGTTATTATCGTCTTACCTTTACTTGTAAATAAAGTCCATACGCCGCTCCTTCTGAAGAAAATGACTTGCCGCTTGCTATCACTTCTTCTAGTATTTTTTAGCGTCATAATCTCAGGGCTCACTGGCGCCCCCTAACATGAGGCACGAGACCTGCTGGCCTCACCCAGCAGCTTTTTCGCCGGCGTTTAGCGCTCAGCACAAGAAACACGTCCCTCACATACAGTTATTTATAAAAACAAACACTGTACATCATATACATCTGCTAAATTATGCAAACTCAGCTCATATAGTACGAGTGATTGAACTGATATACAGAGAGACAGCAGTACCGTCTGACTACATAGGTATTGCGCAATCCAAGGTGAGGCTCAGCGGGCTGGTGCCTCATCGCACGTCAAATGCGGAAATTCAGCGATTTTGAAAAGAAAAAACACCCAAAAATGGTACAGTTAAATGGAAAATGACTGCAAAGCACAAATTACTGATTGAATATAATAAGTGAATTTATTTTTCTCTTTTCTTCCCATAATGACAGGTGAGGCACAGCCTCACCTGCCTCTCCTGACTGCACGTCACTGCTTCATGTGCTTTCAAAAAAATGCATTTGACGGAATCATCAATTCTTCTTTTTTAAAATGATAGACATCAAACCTTAACTTTGAGATATTCGTTTATTCCTCTGCGAAGAACTGCCTGAAATTGATCAGAAAGATAAAAAGATTAGAATGAAATATTCAAGCCCATGAGTGGGGGACGAATATGAAGAATCAGTTTACCAGATTTTCCTTGTTAGACATTGAATTCACACCGTAAGCTAGACAGAGAAGAGTGAGGAAGAAGAGCAGGCAACCTCTGTTCTCAGCTCCTCTGTTGGTTCTTACTGTTGGAGCCATCGCAGCTGTAAGCAACTTCCAAATAAGAATCACCAAATAAAATATAGTCCTGTTAGAGTTAATGAAGACCTGATAAAAACAAGGTGTAGAGGTGCAGAACTTACCTGCCACTAAAACGATAGAGGAGTAAAACGCTGCGTCTGATCGCGCTGCAGCTCTGAAATGTGCATGATTCACATCTGGGTGTTTCCTTTTACGATAATGCAAAAGTTTACGAGCTACCACTTGAGTTTCATTTTCTTTTTTGCTTCTGCTTGAAACATAAACTTATTGCAACCAAGACAATTGTTCATTTAACCAATAGGTGTTACTCATGTCGGTTTGTCTTTTTTCAAACGGATAGTTTTGTTGAGTCCTTCCATTGGTCCGCTCAACTGCCAAACAACCTAATGAACAGTTTTGAGCAAAAAAGAAAAAATGTACCCCCTTTCTCACAGATGATAAGATTAGAAAACACAGATAAATAAATATTTTTATTAATGCTTTAATTTATTTATTGCTTTAAAACGAGTGTCTTTAACATGAAAGTTGAGAAACAGCTTTTTCTTGAATCAACCTTAAGTGGTTTTTTTGAGGAACTGCAACATTTGACACTTCCTGGTTGGCTTTGAATCTCTCCACACACAGAAGGTGGATCAGAGCGTGATTCCATGTGACTTTCAGTGAATTATTCATTGCAGTGTTTTTGTTTTTTCACGTGTAACACTCATCTGTCTTATCTGCCAGACTCCCATGTTGATTTAAATCTTTCAAATACTGGAACCAAAGGTAACTAATTTAGTTGCAAGGCTTTGTCATAAAATTGACAGGATGACTTATCCGTTTTGTTTCCTGGTTGGAATGTCATCAACTGTTTTCGGGTCCAGAGAACAGAACCAAAGGATTTTTACTTCATGAAAAAAAATTTGAACAATTGATTTGCTATGAAAAGACCCTTAGAGGACAGGACTGTGGATTATCAGATCATACTTTCTTTTTGAATTTTGTTTTTGTACCAAAAAAACAGAAAGATCAGCGTCTGTTCTTTGGTGGGCAAATCTACTATTATCCACTAAAAATTTGCAGTAGAAATACATCAGGTGTGGCCCGCAGTACACTTGCCTTAAGGCAGAGGGCGCTGGTGATTGATGGCTAACCTGATGAACAGGTTAGCCATGCATTTCTTCAGAAGAAGAGGCACATGACTTAATTCATAAGTAAAAGTAAACAATAATAACAATTTGTGTGTTTTGTTTCCATGCTACAGTTCGTAACCTGAAAAATAAGGTTAAAATGAAATTTTAAAGAACACACTAACTGTTGCCTGTAAAATGGCGAATAAGCTATTCTGTAGGGTTCCTTAGTTTGTAAATCTGACCGATGACATCTGTGCCTCATCCATTGTGAACCTCACTGCACATCACTAATAGTTAAGATACTGAATCCTAGTCATTAAGATGTATTTCCACGAAGAGAGCAGCTGTGCCAAAGAACCGAAAAAATGATCTAGGACCTTTATTTTGGTTAAAATTATTTAAAAAACGTGGCTCATGTAATACTTTTACAGTAAAAGCCTTATCAGTTTATTGTAAAGAGTTGATTAACAAACATATCTATAGATGTTTATACATCAAGTCAAACTTTTTCCCCTGATAATTAGTCAGAATTACACAAAAACAAAACCAACAGGACAGTAAATCTTTCAAAAACACATCGTACAAAACATTAGAGTTCTGTGTAATGATGCTCCTGAAGATCTGGCATCTTCACATTGTCTTCCAGCTTTCTCTCCACGTCTTCCACCTCTGCAGTAAGGCTCTCTATCTTTAGGTCCAAGTAATTCCTGACTTTTTCAACAGTCCGCTTGGAGAATTTTAGGAGGTCATAAACAGGTGATGCGTCAGGTGTCATCAATGCCTGCTGCAGATGAGGATAAAGGGCCTTCCACTTTGTGTCCATTTCCTCCATAATTGTTGCATAGCCTTCCAGGCGTTCAGCCTGGGAGAGAAATGCTTCATAAGAGACCATTTTGGAGCTCTTGGTTAACTTTAGAAATCATGTAAAGAAACTCACCTTTTGCTTGTTTGCTTGATCTACTGCATCCTGAAGATACTCAATGACTTGCTCCTAAAGTTTCCAAAGAAAAGAGTATCAGAAAGAATTCATCTAAAAAAATGAAATAAAAGGGACAAAGTCTTTCATACCAGCTGGTCTTCGTTGATCAGAGAATCTGCTGCTCGCTTTAATCTGGAATCAGCTGGAGTCATTTTCTTTTCATTTTTCTGGAACAGAAAAAAATAAACAAATAAACGCTGATTATTTTTCACTTTCATTTTGGTACTTCTGCTTTAAGTAGTCCTCTTTCTGGACTCCTTAAGTTTCACAGGCATAAATTTAACTTCTAACTATTTAATTGTGAGAGGCATGGATGGTTGTCATGGAAACTTACATTCCTCCCTTCTCAATGCCCCCTTCCCTACATTTCAACGTCTTTGTGACCCTTTCTTTTCCTTGCTCCCCTGACTGTACCGTTCAGCGCTGGGCATCCACACACGGCTGCTGCAAGGCCAGACGTGTGGGAGATGGTTTGTGCGAACCTGTCGTCTTTGTAAATCAATGTTGCTTGAATTTCTTTGTACTTCAATCTGTGCTGTTCTACTGCGACATAGATCAAAGATGCTTGATTTCTGACATTAAATTCTGCCGCCACCAGAATTGCGTGGCTGCTGCCTGCCTATGGGCAATGTGTCTCTGTATGTGTAGCCCTATTCCTCAGTTTCCCCTTAGAGGGATTAATACAGTCGGTCATTTTGTCATTTTCAATTGTCAAATGATCAGAATATTACAACATTTATCAGTCATGTGGTTCTTCTCATCCCGAAGATTTCATGGCATTGTAGATCTTGCGCATTACAATTGATCAAACTTTACTCAATCATTTGCACTTTCAGTTTGGTACTTCTGCTTCAAGGAGTCCTTTTTCTAGACTCTGGAAGTGTCACAGACATCAATTTTACGTCCAACTCTTAAATGATCTGAATATAACAAAGTTTACCAGAATCTCTTTAGCAGCCAGTAAATGTGGGACAGAAGCCAAACACAGCAGAACAAGTAGCCAGTATTTGTTGACGGAGACACGAGCCGCTCCTCTGCTTTGAGCTGCGGCTGCAGACGCCATGACAGCTTTGGATAAAACGCCACAAAAATGTCAGTTTCTACTTTATTTCAACAAAAGCTAGAGTCTTTCAAACCAGTAGAAGACTGTTTAGAGCTTACCTGCTGGATGAATGAGGAAGAGCTGCTGTTCAGACGACAAGTGGAGAACTGATAAGACCCAAAGACACACAGCGGCTTCACTAGTCCAAACGTCTTCCCTCAGGCTATTTTTTTTACTTTCATTTCAGCGTAAAACAGCAGTAGACTTTGGTTCCATGCCACAACTGTACTAAATCAGCTTTAAAAACCCATGTCAATAAAAAGGCTGTTTTAACATGAGTTTATTTGAAAAAAAAAAAAAAGAACTTTCTCCTTTTGACACCTAAATACAATTTACATAATAATTTGGATTGCACTGTAAATTGGTACTATAGTCAGAGTAAAAAAGTAGAAAATTGGTGAGCATCTTGATGGAACCAGAAAGCGGTTGGGCCACATTTTTTGGATGACACAAAAGGATTTTAAACAACCTCAGGTAAATGATGAGAAAAATAGATCTTGTTGACCTGCTTGGTCTGTCACTGTTAATTGACAGACCAAGCAAATTGTAAAAAAAAAAAAAAAAAAAAAAAAAAAGGTTTTCTGTTAACATTTCCAAGGGGAAAAAAGACCCAGTTGTGGTGAGTCTTGTTTTTTTAGGGACTTTTCCTTCCAGTAAACTGCTTGAATCAACCCTTATTCTTTCTAGAAGCGAAAGCGAACTGAAAAAATCATGTGCACAGTTGTGAAACAACACTACACGTGTGCAAAGCGTTTATTGTGTTGTTTTTGACAATTTAATTCAAGATTTCTCGGGGGTTTCCAAGCTCCCACACATTCATGTTTCTAAAATCTGTCTGATGTTTACTGCTTTCTTTATTTGTCATGACAATTCCTAGGGGCTTTTTTCAGCCATTTTGATGGCTCTTGGCAGTGGCCCCCTCCTATGGTTGCCGCATGGAATGGGGCCTCTTCCCTCTCCGTTTTAAAAGCACCTTAGACATGTAGAAGCCTTGGTGTGTGTGTGTGTGTGAGTTTGAGGGGGGTGCTTGGACATCACTGTGAGCAGTCAGGGGATGTCCTCTTTTGTGACAGAATAAAAACGCTTCACATGTGTTAATATGTATGCATATGTGTGTGAACTGAAGCTGTGTTATTTACGTGTTGACATTATTGTAGGTGTGTGGACAGGTCCCGCCCTGTTTGGCTAATATTTACACCAGACAGGAGTGATAATCCAACAGCATTTTGTTGCTTAATGATTGAACCCCCCCCCCCATCACTACCACTTTCCTTATCTCACCCTTTCCCCCTTTCTTCTGTTCCCTCACCCCCTGTCACTAACATCCCTCCTTCTCCTTGTTCTTCTTCTTTTTTATTCAGTCCAACGAAAAAAAGGATACAAATGTAATCAATATGAATAAAGTTTAGTCTAAATTACATGAGAGGTTTATACAAATAGAGACCTAGTGTGTTAGAAGATTCAGAACCTTCTGTTGTAACAGTAAAAGATGTCCAACACGAGACTTTCAGTCCCCAGAGTTTTAGCCACACTATAACTCCCAGTGTCCCCTCAGCGTACTTCCTGGATGCCGCACACCTGACTCTCATTCATTCAACAACCACAGCATGCTTTAACACTGCACTGAGTGAAGCTCAGTGGGAAGTTTTGTTTGTGCCACTCTGCCTTCATCACCGATCGTTGTATTTGGACCTGATCTTCTGTTTCCTGTCCCTTTGTCTGACGCTGTTTCCCTGCCGCCTGCCCCGACTCACGCCTGGATGCTGACTACCCTGACGATCCCATGCCTTATTGACCCCTGCCTGCCTGACCCCGATTTAGCTTTGTGGACTTTTAGCCGAGCTAATAAACCTGCCGCCCAGCTGTCTGCCTGTTCTTGTCACAAGTGGGTCTTTAAAGCTTATCTAGTTCTGTTGAGGCATGAAACCACAGTCTGCTACTGTTTTACACTAAAGTGAAAGTAGAAAAAATGACTCATGGAAGACATTCCGATAAATGAAGCTGCTGTGATTTTTTTTTCATCTTATCAGTTCTCCACTTACCTGAACAGCATCTCTTCCTCATTACAGGGCAGCTACGGCAACAGAGCAGGTAAGCTCTGAAAAATCCTCTACTCTAGTTTTTGTTTGAATGAAGTAGAAACTGACTCTGATTTTGATTTTGGCGTTTTATC
Source organism: Oryzias sinensis (assembly GCA_037389245.1). Classification (NCBI taxonomy): domain Eukaryota; kingdom Metazoa; phylum Chordata; class Actinopteri; order Beloniformes; family Adrianichthyidae; genus Oryzias; species Oryzias sinensis. The sequence continues at coordinate 5,482,364 of CM074505.1, read as the reverse complement.
CAAAGCTGTCATGCCGTCTGCAACCTTAACTTGAAGCAGAGGAGCGGCTCGCGTCTCCATCAGCACCTAGCGGCTCTTTGTTCTGCATTGACATTTATGAATGTGGAATTTCAGTAAGATCTTAAACTTAACTTGAACTTAAACTGAACAATAAAAAATATTTTTTTGAATAACCATTTAATTCAAAATATCACATAAAGAAATGAATTCAAAAACTTATATTCAACTTTGTGATGAAGAATTTTTCCAACTCTGACCCAAATGTTTTTGTGTACGCACAATGATAGAATAAATGAAAAATACACAAGAGTCAATGTTTATGTATTTGAAGTGTTTTTTTGTGCTCATTGCAATGTTCTGATTCTTGTTTTCTTTTACTAAGGAGAAGCTTCAGGCATGTTTAAATGTTGTCAGTTTAGAGAAATTAAAATGAATTTGCCACAATTTGTTTTCTTGTGACGATAATGTTTTTTTCCTCTCCAAATGAAAGTAAAAGTCAGCTAATCTGCTTGTGGGAACTGCTCACATGTGATGATTTAGACATTTGAGGCCATAAATTCTTCAGTCATCCTTTGTCAGCAGTCTTTGTTCGCTCATCGGGGTTGTTTTATTTTGAATGCAGTTTTCGGATAACCTGACTCTCAGACTCACAGGGGTTTTGTGTTTACTGCAGACATACCAGAAGCTGCAATGGAAAGAAGAACTCACGGTTGTCCTGGAAAAGGCCCGCTATTCCTGTTCCTTCTGTTGAGTTGTTTTTACAGCAGTTGTGCTTTTTATGAGGTAAATTAACTTCTTTTTTTTATCTTTTAATGAATTTATACTTCAGTTAACACGTTTTCCATTTGGTACATTTTAGAGAAGAGAACATCTAAAAACTCTGAGGAATGATCTTCTGGAAAACGTGAGTTTCTTTCTGAAAGTTTCCAAATGGCATCAATGCAAACAGTAACTCATGATGAAACCATTGTTGGTTTTCAGATCAAATATGTGAAAACACAATGTGTCACCTTAGCAGAATATTCTGGCGAGGAGAAGGTGGTAAGTGGAGTGTAGTATGAACTTGTTAATTTGACTCACTTCAGGACTTAACTTGTTCTTTACAAAAATCATTGTACTAAAGGAAAGTGAATTGGACATGAACCATGTTCTGTCATCACTGCTGGAGATGGGAGACTCCATAACCGACGAGGAGGAACTGGTAAATGAGTTTTACATGACATATAGTAAAGACAATGTCCTTACAACACTGCTTGTGATGTTTTAAAAATGGTCTGATTGAAATGTTTTGGGTGAAATGTCAGGAAATGTTCCAGAATGATCTCCAGGCAGTGGTCAATGAAGTAGAATGGCAGAGGGTGAGTCTCCTGTTTTCATTGTCAGAAGGTAAAAGAAAATAATGTTAAAGTTCAACATTTTTTGTCTTCCAGTTTAATGACAGGCAGCTATTTTTGGTGGAAGCAGAACGTATTTATGCTAACATTGAAGAAGTAAAGAAGAGGCTCAAGAAACAGATTTCCACGCTAAGACAAAGTCCGTACCTAAATGTCCAGCATCATAATGTAATGCAAATCTTAGAGGACACAAAAAAGTACATTGTACTAAGATTCTGGAGCATCACGGCAGAAGCAGAAGACATTGAAAGAATTCTGAAGATGTATCATGTTTCTGAGTTTCAGCACCCGATTGACAACGATTTGGATTTTTCCGTTTCTGAGTTTGAGAACGAACTTCAAGAGGACTTTGATCTTTACTTTCCTGAGTCTGACGACGAACTGGACGAGGATCTAGATTTTTACGTTTCTGAGTACGAGGATGAACTTCATGAGGAACTTTAACATTTTTTGTTATCTTTGGCTTAAGGGAAAGAATGTATGAAATGTTTTACTTACTGTTTAAATCAGTTTCTGCTCTATTTTTTGTAAACCAGCAGATAAAGAAACTAATAGAAAAGTACAGCTTACAATTATTCTTCCTTAAAAGTTACTTCCAAGGACGTGTATTGAGCCCCCTCCTCTTCATGCTCAACACACCAGATTTTACACTAACCCATCCAATGAACTCCATCATCACATTTGCAGACAACACCACTGTGGTGGGGTTATTCTCAGGGGAGTATGAGGCCGACTGCATGGATGAGGTCAGCAGACTGGAAAGATGGTGTTCAGGAAACACCGTCCATCTGAACACCACAAAAACAAAAGAGATCATTCTGAAGGGGGCAAAGGGGTTCCGCCCCCCACTGTACATCAATGGCGACGGCGTTGGTTGGGCCCTCTCTATTCGCTACCTGGGTTTGCAGATCACAGAGGTCCTTTACCGGACTGAAAACAGCACAGTGGGAGTAGGGAAAGCCCAGCTACGTCTCCACTTCCTGAGAAGACTCAGGAGGAACAACGCTGCCCCCAGTCGACTGTTGTTGTGTCCTTGGGCAAGACACTTCACCCTCCCTGCCTCCAGTGTGGCTCCACTGGTGTGTGAATCTGTATGAATGTCCCGGTGATGGTCAGAGGGACCAAAAGGCGCAAACTAGCAGCCACGCCTCTACCATCACCAAAAATTCATGAGGAGTGAATTAATAATGGACACATTGTAAGCGCTTTGAGTGTCTGGAAAAGCGCAGATAAATCTAATCCATTATTATTATTATTACGCTGCTGGTGACCTTCCACACCGTCACCATAGAGAGCATCCTGACGTGCTGCATCACAGCGTGGAACGCAGGAAGCTCGGCCGCACACAGGAAAGTGCTGCAGAGGCTGATTGACTAGAAGACTACCGGCTCCCAGAGGACATCAGCAGCTGTCGCTGTCTTAGCAAGGCCAAACACACAATCAATGACACCGTCCGTCCGTCCCAACCACCCACTGCTACTATGCTGGCCGGCGCTACAGACCCCTCAAGACCCACACCAACAGATGCAAGAACTGTTTCTTCGCCATAGCTGTCAATCTACTAAACAAACCAAAAAAATGGAAATCCAATGACAACTGAAAGCTTACCAAGTCTTTGGCTCAGGAAATGCAATACATGTATATCTTTTTGTTTGCTTTACATATTTTAGCCCTTTTTATGTTTAACAATTTATTTTTCAATATTTTATTCAATCTTGACTTTTTTATATTCTTTAACAGCTGGAGAACACCAGGACTTGTGCTTTATAACAGTCTTCATTGTTCAACATTGTTTTAAGTAAAGTCTGACCATTAAAAAAACATGAAACATGCAACCTGTTTGATTTAGATAGATAGATAGATAGATAGATAGAATTTATTCCAGACTCATGGTCCAATCAGTAAAAAAGGAGTACACAGACCCACCATATTTAAAAAGAAATACACAGTCTCAAGAATACACGAGCTGAGGTACAGTGTAAAGTTACAATTAATACAAAAGTTAATAAAAAAATACTTAAAAAATAAATAAATTAATTAACAAGGATAAGAATAAATACCAGGATAAAAAGATTACATATACCACACTATAAAATCTTAATTACAAAGACAAGTAAAAAGACAGTCCCTCCAGTGTTTCCATAGATTTGACCGGAAACGTATTGCACTAAATTTAATGTTGCTTATGGCCAAGATGAGAGTATTCTCTGAAGCGTTTAATCTGCAGATAAATTTGAACATAAACGAGCGCATGCAAGCCCAGAGAGTGTTAATTCTGAGTGAAACGAAAAGCTCACTAGCACTCGTCCTCCTTGGCTTATTTAAAAGCACTCTTAGAGCATCATTGTACGCCACCTGCAGCTTTCTCATACTGGCACTTTTATAGTTCGCCCAAAGATGAGCTGTGTACAGAGGAGTGCAAAAAGCTTTAAATAATGTCACCTTGACTCCTTCTGTACACATACCAAACTTACGAGAAAGAGTGTTGGCCTGGCCATATACCACACGACACTGCCTGTAGATGTCGGCGTCATCTGACAAGTCCTCCGAAATGATATGCCCAAGATACTTGATCTTATTAGTACACACAAGCACAGCATTTGACAGGTAAAAATCAGGGAATTTTTGGTTTTTGTCTTCTTTTGTCCGAGAGATCATAATCAGACTTTCTTGTGCATTAAAAATGATGTCATTATCAAGCCCATAGGCTGAACAGATGTTAAGCAATTGTTGAAGACCAGCAGTACTCGGACTCAACACAACTATATCGTCAGCATACATCAAATGGTTGATAATTAGATCTCCAGCCACACAGCCAGTGCGACAGGAATTAAGTTTAAGAGACAATTCATCCAAATATAAATTAAACAGAATAGGAGAGAGAATGCCCCCTTGCCTCACCCCGTTGGTGGATTTAAAAGGTTCTGACACCTGGTTTCCCCATTTAACCTGTATTATTTGTTGAGCATACCAATACGCCAGAATACGCACAACACATTTGGGTACACCTCTCTTCGTCAGTTTCATAAATAATTTCTTATGATTTACCCTGTCAAATGCTTTAGAGGCATCTAAAAAACACAGAAAAACAGAGGAATTTAGACTCCTATATTTGTAAATCATTTCTTTAAGAGCATATATACACATGTCAGTACCAAGCTTTTCTTTAAACCCAAATTGATTGTGAGTTGTTTTCACAAACTCTGTAATCATGTCCAGCAGGATTATCTCAAAGAGTTTAGATAGTATACTAGCCAGAGCAATTGGTCTGTAGTTTTCAGTGCAACCAATCTTTCCAGCTTTGTTTTTTATCACTGGTACTAACATTACAGCTATCATAGAGTCTGGTAAAAATCCATGAACAAGAAAAGCTGTAAAACACATGGCAAGTAGTGGAGTTACCCTTGTACTGGCAAACTTCACATGCTCAGAAGATACCCCATCAAGTCCAGTAGCTTTGTTATTAGACAGTCTGGAGATGGCTTGGTGAACATTATGTGTTGTGATTATACCAGTGGTATCAGCATCATATGCAACATACATATCACTCTGGACACAGTTAAATATTCTTATGTAGTGTTGTCGCCATAGCTCTAAAATATTTTCAGTGCCAGAGGCCCCGTCTACCACACATGGAATTGTTTTTATGCCAGCAGTATTAACTTTCACTTCTTTCCAGAAGTTTCGACTGTTGTGACAAAATAGATTCCTAGCCATGGAGTCAGCTCTCATTGCCTGGTCGTTTTTACAAATAAAACGTATTGCATACTTATATCTTGCATTGGTAACCCTTTTTTTGCTCAAAAACTGGCCCATGCCTTGGTTTCCCAGCGAGAACCCATTCCCTTGAGGCTTCTCGTGCTCTTAAAAAGAATTCTGTTACATGAGAACTCCAGCCTGGTTTGCCCCTTTTCTTAGCTTTTGGTTTAAGAAGGAAGCTACTAGAATCAAGCAAAGCTTTCGTTATATTCTCATACAGAGAGGAGATAGCAGAGACATGAGCAGGGTTTTTACAATTTCCATTTCTACATGTAATTGCTTCTCTAGGCAGAGAAATGGAACTTAATAATGTATCTGAATGTACAGAGTACAATGACACTTCATCTTTTGAGAGAGTGCTCCAATCCAAATATGAGGAACTATCAGGATTGTACCTTTGCCTCAAAGGTAAGCTCAGCAAATTTATATGCATCCCAAAAGGAATATGGTCAGCAAATGACAGTTCATAAAAAATGGTCATGTTAGTCAGGGAGGCATGAGCATCAGCTGTTGTAATACAATGGTCTAACCAGGAAGTTGTATGCCACGCTTCACTAATGTGTGTAAAACTATCTTCAGGCAGCAAGATTTCAGATGAGAGTGTCAGACCATTATCCACACAGAAATGTTTCAAATGATTCGCAAAAATAGATTTGTTGTCAGAGACGTCAGAGTTCATATCACCAATAACAAACACATTTAAAAATGTATAATCTTGCATAAAACAGTTAATAAAAGCAAGCCTATTAAGAAACTCTGTTTCATTTTGATGACACTCATAGGGGGTGTACACATTAAGGATGACACATTCCTTGCCATTCTGTGTTAAGTGTATAGCTATACACCAGTCCACTTCCAGCCTAATGATGTTTATACAGGAATCAAGTCTTTTATCCCAGAGGATGGCTACTCCCCCTGATATCCGACCTCTTATTATTCCATCACAAATATCCCTCGTGGACTCCCCAGCCCCATGGAAATTTTCATGTATTGAGTTTAATCCCTCCAAGTCCTGCTTTGTTAAAAAGGTCTCTTGTAAACAAAGCACATCACATTTTTCCAGCAGTTGGTCTACAACAACTCGGCGGGCTCGGTCCTCTGCACTCTGACCCAAACGCAGGCCACGACAGTTGTAGGAGAGTACTCTTAAATCCATCAGTTCAGCTTTAAGGCACTGCTGCGCTACTAGGAGGTGAAGCCCCGCCCCTCAGCTTGCTTGGAAGCGCGTTGTTTAAACCAGTGACACCAACTTTACGTGGTTCAAAAAATCGCCGCACATAAGTACCAGCTGGCCAGATTTCTGGGTTATACATGTCAGCCACATTATTGCACTCAGCTGAAACTTTGAAGGATGCATATCTACTATTAACAGTGTTCAGCCTCTGGCACATCACCTCCCGGCCAAGTTGCCTCTTGAGATAATCCGATAATGTCTCTGGATCAAGATCTGGAGAGAATTTTGAAGCAAAAACACTCACCATTTTTGTGGTGACCATACGGATATTCTCTGCTGCTCCCGTGCCCACGATTATATTTTTACCCGGTTTTTTAACTCCGGGTGCGGCTGTTCGTGGGACCTTTTTCTTGTTCTCCATTTGCCTTTTGCCTTTTTTTACAACGTCGCTCCATTTCGGGGATCCGGATGTATCCCTGTGTGATCCGAGGACAGGGATTTCTCCAACATTACTTTCCTTGGG
>CM074505.1:5432586-5475014 GCA_037389245.1 Oryzias sinensis | reverse complement strand
AGAATCATTGGTAAAATAACAATAAAAAGAATTGCATATTAGAAACAGAGATAATAATAGTCCTTACAAGAAAATAAATAAATAAATATGTAAATAAATACCTTAATTAATAAATAGATGAATAATAAAAGACATAAGGAATGATCAAAGTCATATAAAAGCCAGACTAAAAAGGTGGGTCTTGAGCCTCTTCTTAAAAACCTCTGCATTCTCTGCGGCCCTGAGGTTCTCCGGCAGGCCGTTCCACAGGCGAGGACCATAATGGCAGAACGAAGCCTCACCGTGTGTCTTGGTCCTCACCTTAGGGACAACTAAGAGGCCAGTGCCAGAGGACCTCAGGGTCCGCGAGGGTTCGTATTTTAAAATAATATCATTTAAATAAGAAGGCCCAAGACCAAGACCATGAAGGATCGGACTGTTCAAGTGAATAAAGAAAAATAACATAAAACTGAGCCGCAAAGAACATGTATGACACGTGTAACATTTGACAAAATAAAGGCTGCACACAGCCTTGCATCCAACTGATGTTGATGTTTGATGACAATTGATGACAATTTGTCTGCAAACACACATAAGACCTGCAAACATTTGATAAATACAACAGCAGCTATGCATAAATAATAAGTTATCAACAAAAAAAAATATTAAGAGATTGAACCTTTTAAGCTCCCGGGGGCCACATAAAATGACATGGCGGGCCACATCTGACCCGTGGACCTTGAGTTTGACACATGTGCCTTAAACCCTCTAACATCAGAGCTTTAGCTCCAGTGTTGACGTTCTTTTATTCGTTCTTTCATTTACTAGAACTCCTCAATCGTTTATGCAGCTAACATAATTCCAGACGATTCTGAAGCAAAGAATCTCTGCGCTGATATGTAACACTTGAGAGTAGTGAAGTGTTTACACAATCAATGTAAATCAGCTGACTCTGTTTCACTAAACCAACATAAAGTGTTGTATTTTCTCCGTGTTAGAATCAATTGATTCATGTTGATCACTTAAACGGTTGAAGAGTAACAGTGCGTCAAAGAGCGTGTGTTATCTAGTCGTCGCTGGTGACATCTTCCAAGTTCAAGCGTTAGAAACGTAAACTTTGGGTCGTTTTTTTTCCTATGTTGTAAATTTTGGGGATTTTTGATTTGAAATGGTTTATTTCAAGCAATCAAATAAGAATATTGCACAAAACAATACAATCAGCAGTCATACATTCGTACAAAGACGTATCAGGCTTAAGATAATTAGTCATTAAATCAAAGATTGCCTTAAAGGGAGTGGAAGGAAGCAAACTTATATAACGTTCTACCGTAATCAAAATGATCCCTACAGAAAGCTTGGAGCTCGTAAAGTGATCATAGGACTGGACTACTGAATTATCTCTCGCCTAACACTTAAATGATTCAAGGGAATGGAGTTTTTTTCACTCATGAAACCCTGAGGCATGAAGAATCCACGTATTTACCCCAATGTCAGTGTTTTTTTGTTTTAATCTGTCACATCTCAAATGTCAGTTTAAGTTAAAAATTGTCTGGAATCAAACAGTCCTGGAACCTCTGATTGATGAAGAGTCAGGCTTAGTTCAGAATCTGTCGTTTGCTCACCAGCCTATAATTTGATTAATTTAAACATAGTCGACATAGTCCCCATTTTTGTAAAAAAAAAAAAAGCCTTTTTACGAGTAGGCCTTTGACAATAAAATAAAATCACAAACATCTCTGAAAAGTATTTGCCATTCATTAATTAGCATAAAACTAGTTCACCATAACAGTTAGTTAAGTAACACACTGGATTTATAAATTACAGCGAACTCTGGTACACAAGGACTCATCCTGGTTTCTCCATTCTCTAAAATCTGTCCTCAAAAAGGCCACATATCAACAAAATATTCAGACAGTTTAGGACACTTTCGTTGCGTTGGTCCAGTCAATATGTAGCTTATTAACAGGGTTGCAAGTGTGTCAGAAGTCCATCGCATCCTGTGGAGACAAACCAGAGCCAGCAGGAAAGGCCTAAGAAGAGCGCTGGCAGAAACAACCAGGAGAGGGAGGCAGAGGCACAGGGACCTGCTAAGTCATGACAATGAGAGAGCAGATGTCAAAAAAGAATTCAGGAATGAATTTTAAAGAATGTATTGTGTAATAGTAATACTTTGTAATGTAACCCACCATGGTGGAGAGGCTGCAGTCTGACTGTTTAAGGTGAGAGAATGTCTTTTATACAGATTAATAGTTCAACCAATACCTGCCCCAATAAACAAATAAAGTATTTAAAAATCATACAAATTGATTTCCTGGATTATTTCTGAACATTTCATCAGTCATAGTTGACATTTTTTTTATAATGAGTCCAAAATGCTCAAGAGTTCTGAAGCTACTGTCACAAGAACAGAACCTTTGGCGACAATAGCTTCAGAGCTATTGAGCACATTTATTATGATTCATTTCTTTATTAAAATTTGAAAAAAACACATACAATAAAATAACATAAAGATGGACTTTTTCACTAAAAATTATTGTAGCATGAATATGTGATGAGTTACGCCATTATATGAGACTTGATGAAAATTTGAAGATAGTTATCAAACTTAAATGTAAATTATGAGTCAAAGAACTTGTTTGACTAGAAGTTTTACTTAAGTTCAAACGACTCAAGATTTTTTTTTGTTTTTATAGTCCTTAGGCAAGTCATTAAATAATGCTAAAAAGTTATTAGCGAGTTTGTTTTGTTTTTTATATCAAGTGTAAAAAGATATTTAAACTATATACCGTAATTTCCGGACTACAAGCCGCTACTTTTTTCCTGGGCTTAGAGCCCTGCGGCTTGTTTAGCGACGCGGCTAATTTATGGATTTAATTGACGGCCGCCATGTGCGTACATTCGGGCTCGGTGACCGGTTTTATAATCGCCATCTAACACCAAGCACAAGTCATTTGTTTTTTAACACACTTCTTAGCAGCCAAACAGCATGGACGTCACTTCAGGTCTTAGACACTTAAGTCATGGTTCAAACAAAAAGAAACACGCATGCCCGGCTGCATCCCAGAATCCTTTGGTGCCATTAGACCCAACGTGCACGTGATCGCTGCTACAATATGATGAAGCTTTCAAGTTAAAAGCAATCGTTAAAAGCAGCGTGAAAAAAATCCCCCATCAGTAAATGGAAATGCCGGTCAGCTGCGTGACGGAGAGAACAGCGCATGCTCAGAAGTGTATTTACCTCTGAGTCATAGTGACTCGGCTGGCAGCACGTAAATATGTGTGAATAACATCAGCCTTTATTTTGTAGGGACACGACTGGAAACAGAAATCCATGTGGTCGTGTTTACGGTTTCTGACAGCGGAATTTTGCATTGAAAAGCTCACAGCCGCCGTGTGAGCTTTTCGGATAGGAAGGGGAGACAAGGAGCCCGCTTGGCGAGTGCGGAGCGCAGAAGCGTCCGTGGATCAACAAGTGTTCGTTGTGAAAGGAAGCTTCTGACGAACGCGCCGCGCTGAGGCACGCGTATCGCGCTGAGGCGCGCGCTATTTTACTGGTGTTTTTTTAACCAGCCCTGTTAGTACCATAATGCTGCCGCGACACAAGTGGAAGGAGAGCTGTTCCTTTTCACCCCTCCATGCACTGCTGCTACTTGCTCATTCTTAAACACGTACAACAGTGTGGCGAGCCGGGCGTTGGCCCCGCCTTTAGCCCCTAAGACTCATGGGAAATGGGGGATCGTGGATGTAAATTTCCTCATTATAACTGAGGGATGTAATGTTGATTATATGGTTACTGTTAGTAATTTTATGTATGATACCTAGTTTGTCAATAAGTAAAAAAACAAATAAAAAAAAAACAAATAAAAAAACCCATAACTGAGGAACTTGTGAACAGAATAGAGGTCCATGCTGTTTCTGATGTGGGTATACTGAGATATATGAGCTTGAGTCAAGGCAGTAGTTGCCCACAGCGTGGTTATGAGCCATGCTCACTCTGGGCGCTTTGTTGAGGCAGCGGCTTGTAATCTGCTGCGGTTTGTGTATTTACAGAAATAATTAAACACGTGAAAATAGGTGGGTGCGGCTTGTAAATATTATTTATTGCTTTATTGCTTTGGTGTGATTGACATTTGCAACAACACATAATTTTTTTTCTTCCAGTTTCTTATGGGCAAAGTGCAATGTGTGACAGTCAGGGAGAACTTTGGTTTTGATGACTGGTCTATTTCCACCATTTATCAGATTGTAATTTGTAAATTATTGACTTTGGATCATTTATGGTTACAAACATGAAAGGGGTTGAGGTGAAATCAGGCAACCAGGTCAGCTCTTCATTTAACCACTAGGAGTTCTGTTAACTCAACCCAGTTTGTTCTGATAAACAGAGTTTTCTTTAGTCTGTTCATGGGTCTGCTAATCTGCCAACCAATCTAATGCACAATTGAGCATAAAAAATGAAACTTGATGTAGGAAGGCAATAAACCCCCAAACATGATTAGAAAATATAGTAATAAGACATTTTTACAAATAGTTGACCCCAGGTAGTACAAATGTTCATTGTAATCTTATAACTTGAAACAAGAAACCCTATTAAATATAATTACAGAACATAAATAAAAATTGTAGAAAGAAAAAATGAAAATTGCTTGCTTTAGTAAGGTGTTATTTAAAAACTGTTTTCTAATTTTTTCTACCAATGATTTTTTGTAATGTCTGTAATGTCTATTTAAAACATTATATAGATACAAGTTCTGGACCTTTTAGATAATATCAGGTCAGTGTGAAGAGGAAATGTGAAAATAGGCCTGAAGGACCTGATGAATCAGGAGGAGGACCTCTGCTCAACTGGATCTACACTGAGATCTACATCATAGGACTAAGAGAAGAAGTTCATACCAATCATGAAATGAGGCCACTGGAAACAAGATCTTCAATGATGCTCCACTCACTAACCAACGTGGATCCATCAGAGTGGTGACAGACAGAATTGCTGGAGTTGGAAAATCCTTCTTAACAAAGTGTGTGATCTTTGATATTTAAACATTTTCCTCAATTATGTCTTTTAGGATACGTTTCTCTTCAAGAGAAATGTTACATTTGGTTTCATTTTCAGTGAAGGGATACTTTGTAGTTTCATTTGCATGGAAATTGGCACGCTATCTGAGACAAATAATAATAAGCAGAATTTAATGAGTCTATAATGACGGATGAAGCCATGTGGATGAGTGGCAACAAGAAGGATTTAAAGTCCAGTTAGTCAGCTTAAAGTCAACGTCACCTGGATGAATGACAACCTTTACCAATTTATATGAGATTATAGGAGATGAATAATAACTTCTATTGCAGATAAACAAGAAAAATAAAAAAGGAAGTAAAAATATGGATGCGTGTTGATAGTTGTATTTTATTTTCAGACTTCAGTGTTGACCTTCAGGGTGGCCTCTGTCTGACAGCTTCTTCTGTCAGACAGAGGCCACCATGTGTCCCATGATCATCCTAAAAGTTATACATCAGATAAGCAAGTAAATATAGGATTACAGTGGCGTTTACGCAAACTGTTCAAAAATAGACTAAATTCAAAAGCAATGGGGAGAGCTTAAAAAGACAAAAGTAATCCACATTAATTCCCTCCCTGTGTGATGTTCATGATCATCTCCTCCAAGAGTCTCAGCTTCCTCTCATTGTCGCTGATAATTGCTGCTTCGTAACCAAGATTTTCTTCAAAATTTAAAAGGTGTTCTTCTATGAGGTCCTTTGATTCCTCCAGCATATCCAGCAGATGTGGATCTGGCAGAGCCTTGTTGACCATTTTAGCCAAATAATCCAATAAAGGCAAAAGTTTTTGATTTACTCCCATGAAGACTTTTTCCAATTTGTTGACGGCCTGTAAAAAAGACAAAAAACAACGTTCTATGACAGAATTAGAACATATGCATACAGGGGTGCTTTATTTTTGTTTTGACTCACCTTTTTTCTTGCTGCTTCCTTTTGAAGCTTCTGGACATTTTCCACCATCTTGATCAGGACACACAGAAGAAGCATTGAAACATGTTAGCTCTGGTGACGGCAGATTCTACACTTAGGATCCCTTTAAGAAGCTGAATAAAGTTATAAATAAAATCTAAAACTTCAACACTTTTCCTAAACTTCGCTGTTAAAAACGTCACCCTGACAAACAATCATGGAAACATTACAGAGCGGCTAAACACAAAAACATTAATGAGATCAATAATATCATCTTTACTATTTTATTTTAGAGTAGTTTCAGTTTTACCAGATCGTCGTCATCTACCAGCCCTTTCCTGGCACAGACCAGACTGGACAGAACGACCATCAGCAGCAGAGCTTTGGTGCTTCTGAACGAACCTGCTGCCGCCATCACTGATCTGAATGAAGGTATGGAAGACAACTCCAATATCATCTCTAAAACAAAACTTTCTTTAGAATGAAAAAGAAGAGTTCTTAGCATTTTTTCTGTCCTAATACTCACCTTAGAGTAGATGGAGAGCCGTCCTGCAGCTGAACAACAGAAATGCTGAGGAGCAAACATTTATATGCTGGTTTGGTGTCTCCGCCTTTTAGCCCGCCCATTTAAAAACAAAAAGGAAAGTATACAGCGGTTGTGCATGTGACCTCCAGACTTCCTGTTTTAGTGGTCAAATGTGACGTTTCTGTCATATGAAGGGGGTGAAATGTGATCGTCAAAAGTAAATAAAAACTGCATGATGTAACATTTAACTCTGGAGAACCCTTTTCTTCCGGGCTATAAAGGTTATTTGGACTTTTTGTTTGTTTGTTTGTTTATTTTGGGAAGGCACAATTAAAATTAACCAAAAAATTATTGATAAAGAGGAAAGAAAAAGAAAGTAAAAACTCAAGGTTCTATTCATCACATCCTTCCATTTTCTTTCTCTTTGTTTTTGTCAACAGCAACTTGCAAAGTAAATTCAGTTTGTTAATTAAGGATATTTTAATGTTTTACTAAATACATATGATTTTAAAACATGTTAAAATGTGAATATTACCTTGTTAAATAGTTTTATATTTTTTCCCTGATAATTTTGTTCATGATGCATTAAATCAGTGGAGGATTGGTTTCAGGAAAAAGTATTCTAACTCACTTTCTAAATAGTATTACAGTAAATCAAACAGGTTGCATGTTTTTTTAATGGTCAGACTTTACTTAAAACAATGTTGAACAATGAAGACTGTTATAAAGCACAAGTCCTGGTGTTCTCCAGCTGTTAAAGAATATAAAAAAGTCAAGATTGAATAAAATACAATTGAAAAATAAATTGTTAAACATAAAAAGGGCTAAAATATGTAAAGCAAACAAAAAGATATACATGTATTGCATTTCCTGAGCCAAAGACTTGGTAAGCTTTCAGTTGTCATTGGATTTCCATTTTTTTGGTTTGTTTAGTAGATTGACAGCTATGGCGAAGAAACAGTTATTGCATCTGTTGGTGTGGGTCTTGAGAGGTCTGTAGCGCCGGCCAGCATAGTAGCAGTAGGTGGTTGGGATGGACGGACGGTGTCATTGATTGTGTGTTTGGCCTTGCTAAGACAGCGACAGCTGCTGATGTCCTCTGGGAGCCGGTAGTCTTCTAGTCAATCAGCCTCTGCAGCACTTTCCTGTGTGCGGCCGAGCTTCCTGCGGTCCATGCTGGGATGCAGCACGTCAAGATGCTCTCTATGGTGACGGTGTGGAAGGTCACCAGCAGCGTAATAATAATAATAATGGATTAGATTTATCTGCGCTTTTCCAGACACTCAAAGCGCTTACAATGTGTCCATTATTCATTCACTCCTCATGAATTTTTGGTGATGGTAGAGGCGTGGCTGCTAGTTTGCGCCTTTTGGTCCCTCTGACCATCACCTTCACATTCATACAGATTCACACACCAGTGGAGCCACACTGGAGGCAGGGAGGGTGAAGTGTCTTGCCCAAGGACACAACAACAGTTGACTGGGGGCAGCGTTGTTCTTCCTGAGTCTTATCAGGAAGTGGAGACGTAGCTGGGCTTTCCCTACTCCCACTGTGCTGTTTTCAGTCTGGTAGAGGTCGTCTGTGATCTGCAAACCCAGGTAGCGAATAGAGAGGGCCCTATCCACGCCGTCGCCATTGATGTACAGTGGGGGGCGGAACCATTCTGGCCCCTTCAGAATGATCTCTTTTGTTTTTGTGGTGTTCAGATGGAGGTTGTTCCCTGAACACCATCTTTCCAGTCTGCTGACTCATCCCTGCTGTCTGCCTCATCTGCCCCTGAGAATAACCCCAGGGGCATCAAATGTGATGATGGAGTTCATTGGATGGGTTTGTGTAAAATCTGGTGTGTTGAGCATGAAGAGGAGGGGGCTCAATACACGTCCTTAAAAGTAACTTTTAAGGAAGAATAATTGTAAGCTGTACTTTTCTAAAGACATTTAATTTCTTTAGACACATCTGCTGGTTTCCAAAAAATAGAGCAAAAACTGATTTAAATAGTAAATAAAACATTTCGTACATTCTTTCCCTTTAGACAAAGATAACAAAAAATATCAGAGTTCCTCATGAAGTTCATCCTCATACTCAGAAACATAAAAATCTAGATCCTCGCCCAGTTCGTCCTCAGACTCAGGAAAGTAAAGATCAAAGTCCTCTTGAAGTTCGTTCTCAAACTCAGAAACGGAAAAATCCAAATCGTCAATCGGGTGCTCAAACTCAGAAACATGATAAATCTTCAGGATTCTTTCAATGTCTTCTGCTTCTGCCGTGATGCTCCAGAATCTTAGTACAATGTACTTTTTTATGTCCTCTAAGATTTGCATTGCATTATGATGCAGGAGATAATGTTCTAGGGATGGATAAAAAACAATCTGTTTCGCGAGCTTCTTCTTTTCTTCTTCAATGTTAGCATAAATACGTTTTGCTTCCACCAAAAATAGCTCTCTGTCATTCAGCTGAAAGACAAAAAATGTCGGTATTTTGGCAACAGAACTTTCACATTATTTCTTTTACCTTCTGACAATGAAAACAGGAGACTCACCCTCTGCCATTCTACTTCATTGACCACTGCCTGGAGATCATTCTGGAACATTTCCTGACATTTCACCCAAAACATTTAAATGAGGCCAAGCAGTGTTGTAAGGACATTCTCTTTACTATATTTCATGTAAAACTCATTTACCAGTTCCTCCTCGTCGGTTATGGAGTCTCCCATCTCCAGCAGTGATGACAGAACATGGTTCATGTCCAATTCACTTTCCTTTAGTACAATGATTTTTGTAAAGAACAAGTTAAATCCTGAAGTGAGTCAAATTAACAAGTTCATACTACACTCCACTTACCACCTTCTCCTCGCCAGAATATTCTGCTAAGGTGACACATTGTGTTTTCACATCCTTTATCTGAAAACCAACAATGTTTTATCATGAGTTACTGTTTGCATTGATGCCATTTGGAAACTTTCAGAGAGAAACTCACGTTTTCCAGAAGATCATTCCTCAGAGTTTTCAAATCCTCTCTTCTTCTCTAAAATGTACCAAACAGAAAATGACGTGTTAACTGCAGTATAAATACATTAAAAGATAAAAAGAAAAAAAAGTGAATTTACCTCATAAAACGCACAACTGATGTTAAAACAACTCAGCAGAAGGAGCAGGAATAGCAGGCCTTTTCCAGGACAACCACAAGTCCTTCTTCCCATTGTAGCTTCTGGTATGTCTGCAGTAAACACAAAACCCCTGTCAGCCTGAGAGTGAGGTTATCCGAAAACTGCATTCAAAATAAAACAACCCTGATAAGCGAACAAAGACTGCTGACAAAGGATGACTGAAGACTTTATGGCCTCAAATATTTATAAGTCATCACACGTGAGAAGTTCCCACAAGCAAATTAGCTGACTTTTACTTTCATTTTGAGAGGAAAAAAACATTATCGTCACAAGGTAACAGTTGATGCTGCTTGATTTGTGACAAATTCCTTTTAATTTCTCTGAACTGATAACAACATTTAAACATGCGTGAGGTTTCTTCTTAGTAAAAGAAAACAAGAATCAGAATATTGCAATGGGTTGTTGAGCACACAAAAACAAAAAACTTTGAATATATAAACATTGAAGACCCTTGTGTATTATTCATTTATTCTATCATTGCACGTACACAAAGACATTTTGGTCAGAGTTGGAAACATTTTTCATCACAAAATTGAATATAAGTATCTGAATTAATATCTTTGTGTCATGTTATATTTTGAACTGTATGGTTAATCAAAAAATTTCCTTTTTGTTGTTCAATTTAAGTTCAAGTTAAGCTTATTAACTTAGGGAAATTCCACATTCATAAATGTAAATGCAGAACAAGGAGCTGCTAGTTGTCGATGGAGACGCGAGCCGCTCCTCTGCTTCAAGCTAAGATTGCAGACGGCATGACAGCTTTGGATAAAATGCCAAAATGTCTGTTTCTGATTCATTCAAACAAAAACTAGAGTCTTTCAAAACCAGTAGAGGATTTTTCAGAGCTTACCTGCTCTGTAGCCGTAGCTGCCCTGTAATGAGGAAGAGATGCTGTTCAGGCAAGTGAAGAACTTATAAGATAAAAAAAAATCACAGCAGCTTCACTTATCGGAATGTCTTCCCTGAGACTTTTACTCTACTTTCACTTTAGTGTAAAACAGTAGCAGACTGTGGTTTCATGCCACAACCGAACTAGATAAGCTTTAAAGACCCACTTGTGACAAGAACAGGCAGACAGCTGGGCGGCAGGTTTATTAGCTCGGCTAACAGTCAACAAAGCTAAATTGGGGTCAGGCAGGCAGGGGTCAATAACAGGCATGAGATCATCAGGGTAGTCAACATTCAGGCGTGAGTCGAGGCAGGCGGCAGGCAAACAGCGTGAGACACAGGGTCAGGAAACAGAAGATCAGGTCCAACTACAACGCTTGGTGAAGAAGGCTGAGTGGCACAAACAATACTTCGCACTGAGTGAAGCTCAGTGCAGTGTTAAAGTTTGCTGTGGTTGTTGAATGAATGAGATTCAGGTGTGCGGCATCCAGGAAGTGTGCGCTGGGGGATGCTGGGAGTTATAGTTTGGCCAAAACTCTGGGGAAGGTTTTTAATTTGTCCTGTCCAACAGCTGAGTCTAAATCTTTTACTGTTACAACGGAGGGTTCTGGATCTTCTCGCACACTAGGTCTCCATTTGTAATTTAAGCTAAACGTTATTTATATTGATTACATTTGTATCCTTTTTTTCGTTGGACTGAACGAAAAAGAAGAAGAACAAGTAGAAGGAGGGATGTTAGAGACAGGGGTAAGAGAACAGAAGACAAGGGGGAAAGGGCAAGTTAAGGAAATCTGGAGGATTTTAAGTGGTGGTGATGGGTGGGGTACAATCATTAAGCAACAAGATGCTGTAGGATTATCATTTATGTCCCTTATAATGTCACAAAATTAATGGTCAAATATGGACTATTGTATTCACAATTTTATTGACTAAAATGCGTTAGAAAACGCTCATCTCAAAGACGAGTTCGTTCAGAATCAGTTACATATAGCAGGTCGGCTGACTCGATGTCCTTCTCATTCATCCCTGCAGCGTCACAGTGCATTTCCCTATAGAAGCCCAGTGTCCATTGATTTCAACGGGGCTGTTTTCAATGTTTTTTTCAGCGCTTCGAAACTAGACGGTCATTGGATAAATGCTGCGATTATGTCCCGCCCACGGACGCTCAGCGTCTCTGGGGGTGAATGGGAAGTGGGCTGGCCCGGACTCCAAGCTTCTGCATGATTATTGGAGGGTCTGTCGAAAAACTGCATCTCCTTTTGACTGACAGCGATTCTGTACTATAAGGAATCACTGAAGCTATTCACCCTCGGTCCCATCGGAGATTTCTCAAGTTCAGTTGAAATAAAAACTGCTGCAACCTATTTCTTTGCTATTTGCTTGGCGAAATAGCTTGATTTTTTACTTTTAAATAAATTGAAAATTTTATGATGAAGGCCGAAAATGAGCTTCCCCTCTCTGACAGACCAGTAGCCGCCACTGGATCACAGTGATGTCCAAGCACCCGCCACAAACACACACCAAGGGTTCTACATGTCTAAGGTGCTTTTAAAACGGAGAGGGAAGAGGCCCCATTCCATGAGGCAACCATAGGAGGGGGCCACTGCCAAGAGCCATCAAAATGGCTGAAGAAACCCCCTAAGAGTTGTCATAACAAATAACGAAAGCAGTTAACATCAGACAGATTTTAGAAACATGAATGTGTGGGAGCTTGGAAAACCCCGCGAAATCTTGAATTGCTTTCAAAAACAACACAATAAACGCTTTCCATACGTGTAGTGTTGTTTCACAACAGTGCACATGATTTGTTCTGTTTGCTTTCGCTTCTAGAAAAAATAAAGGTCGAAAAGTCCCTAAACAAACAAGACTCACCACTACTGGGTCTTTTTTCCCCTTGGAAATGTTAACAGAAAACCCTTTATCTTTTTTTTACAATTTTTTCTCCTTATGACTGTAGAAAGGATAGCATCTTTTTAGTTTTATTTGAATATTATCAGGCTAAAAATTTCATAACAACAAATGCAATTCAAAGAACAAAATTAAACTTAATTGTTCTCCTTGTGTGACATACCGGTACACACACAAAGTTTGTTTAAATCTGGCAAATGTGTGAACAGGAGTCCATGTCAATATATATTTAACAGTGACAGCTTAAGCAGGTCAACAAGATCTATTTTTCTCATCATTTACCTGAGGTTGTTTAAAATCCTTTTGTGTCATCTAAAAAGTGTGGCCAACCCGCTTTTTGGTTCAAGCAAGATGCTCACCACTTTTCTACCTTTATATTGTGACTATAGTAACAATTTACAGTGGAATCCAAATTATTATGTAAATTGTATTTAGGTGTTGAAAAGAAAAAAAGTTCTTTTTTTTATAAATAAACTCATGTTAAAACAGCATTTTCATTGACATGGGTCTTTAAAGCTGATTTAGTACAGTTGTGACATGAAACCAAAGTCTACAGCTGTTTTACACTGAAGTGAAAGTAAAAATAATAGCCTGAGGGAAGACGTTTGGATGAGTGAAGCTGCTGTGTTTTTTAAAATTTTATCAGTTCTCCACTTGTTGTCTGAACAGCAGCTCTTCCTCATTCATCCAGCAGGTAAGCTCTAAACAGTCTTCTACTGGTTTGAAATACTCTAGCTTTGGTGGAAATAAAGTAGAAACTGACATTTTTGTGGCGTTTTATCCAAAGCTGTCATGGCGTCTGCAGCCTCAGCTCAAAGCAGAGGAGCGGCTCGTGTCTCCGTCAACAAACACCGGCTCCTCGTTCTGCTGTGTTTGGCTTCTGTCCCACATTTACTGGCTGCTAAAGAGATTCTGGTAAACTTTGTTATATTCTGATCATTTGACAATTGAATGATTGAATGAATGAATGAATGAATGAACGAATGAATGAATGAACGACTTTTTTAATCTGTCTAAGGGGAAAGTGTCCAGTAAGGCTACACCTACACAGACACATTGCCCTTAGGTAGACAGCAGCCACGCAATTCTGGCGGCAGCAGGATATGATGTCAGAAATCAAGCATCTTCAATTTATGTCGCAGTACAACGGCACAGATTGAAGTACAAGCAAAGATACAAAGAGATTCAAGCAACATTTATTTACAAAGACGACAGGTTCGCACAACCAATCTCCCACACGTCCGGCCTTGCAGCAGCCGTGTGTGGATGCCCAGCGCTGAACGGCAAAGTCCGGGGAGCAAAGCAAAGAAAGAGTCACCAAGACGTTGAAATATAGGGAAGGGGGCATTGAGAAGGGAGGAATGTAGGTTTCCATGACAACCATCCATGCCTGTCACAATTGAATAGTTGGAAGTTAAATTTATGTCTGTAAAACTTCAGGAGTCCAGAAAAAGGACTACCTGTACTTAAAGCAGAAGTACCGTTTAATTTTTTCTGTTTCAGAAAAATGAAAGAAAAATGACTCCAGCTGACTCTAGATTAAAGCGTGCAGCAGATTCTTTGATCAACGAAGACCAGCTGGTATGAAAGAATTTGTCCCTTTTATTTATTTTTTTTAGATGAATTCTTTCTGATACTGTTTTCTTTGGAAACTTTAGGAGCAAGTCATTGAGTATCTTCAGGATGCAGTAGATCAAGCAAACAAGCAAAAGGTGAGTTTCTTTACATGATTTCCAAAGTCAACCAAGAGCTCCAAAATGGTCTCTTATGAAGCATTTCTCTCCCAGGCTGAACGCCTGGAAGGCTATGCAACAATTATGGAGGAAATGGACACAAAGTGGAAGGCCCTTTATCCTCATCTGCAGCAGGCATTGATGACACCTGACTCGTCATCTGTCCACGACCTCCTAAAATTCTCCAGGCAGACTGTTGAAAAACTCAGGAAATACTTCCACCTAAAGAAAGAGAGCCTTACTGCAGAGGTGGAAGACGTGGAGAGAAAGCTGGAAGACAATTTGAAGATGCCAGATCTTCAAGATCATCATCACACAGAACTCTAACATTTTGTACCACGATTTTTTGAAAAATTTACCTTTTGTTTTTGTGTAATTCTGACAGATTATCAGGGAAAAAGTTTGACTTGATGTATAAACATCTATAGATACGTTTGTTAATCAACTACAATAAACTGATAAGGCTTTCACTGTAAAAATATTACATGAGCCACAATTTTTACATAATTTTAAACAAAATTAAGGTCCTAGATCATTTTTCGGTTCTCTGACAGAGCTGCTTTCTTCATGGAGGTACATCCTAATGACCAGGATTTAGTAGTTTAACAATCAGTGACGTGCAGTGAGGTTCACAATGGCTGAGGCTCAGACGTCATCGGTCAGATTTACAAACTAATGAACCCTACAGAATAGCTTATTCACCATTTAACAGGCAACAGTTAGCGTGTTCTTTAAACTTATTTTTCAGGTTACAAACTGTAGCATAGAAAAAAAAAATCACAAAAATTGTTATTATTGATGTAATTTTACTTATAAATCAAAGCATGTGCCTCTTCTTCTGAAGAAACGCATGGGTAAACTGTTTGAAGAAGTTTTCCCTTTCTTTCCTCTGTTTTAAATGTCTTTCTGCCTCAATGAAGATCACTGCCAGAGATGTAATTTAACTAATTCACGAGTAATCCTGCATTTAGAAAATGATGCTAAACAATATTAAATAAGAACTGGGCGGCTGCACTTCACTTGCTACCGCTAACGCTGTTGTTCTTTAGCCGCGGTGTCACATTCTCTGGGATCACCAGCGCCCTCTGCCTTATGGCAAGCGTACTGCGGGCCACATGGTGTTATTGTGCTGCAAATTTTTAGTGGATAAAAATGACTAAATGAGTCACAAACTGGCACCAATGTAATTAGACAGTTAGCGGGAAATAAACAATTGAGGTAATTAAAAATAAAGATTTTTTTATGTTGATAGAAACACCGAAACAGTAAAGCGCGTGCGTCAGCTGCAGCTCAGTCACCTGCTGTATTCTTGTATATTTAAACAGGAAATTTGTAAATTCTACCAGTTTTTTTTAATAGAAAAAGCATTTTCATCTTTTTTAAGCTAAATATTTAAGCTGTGCCTCACCTGTGATATATGAAGCTGTCTAGCAAAAATGGATCAAGTACTACAAGATACTCGAGCACAGTGACTCAAAACATTTTCATTTGCCCATCAAAGAACAGACGCAGATCTTTCTGTTTTTTTGGTGTCAAACAAAATTCAAAAAGAAAGTATGATCTGATAATCCACGGTTCTGTTCTATAAGGCTCTTTTCACAGCAAACCATTTGTTCAAACTTTGTTTCATGAAGTAAAAATCCTTTGGTTCTGTTCTCTGGACCCGAGAACAGTTGATGACATTCCGACCAGGAAACTGGACGGATTAGTCATCCTGTTAATATGTTTTTTTCTATCCTGTTCTATTATGTCTTATTGATTTTTATCTTTATGTTCATTCATATATTATTCTGCTACTTTCTTATTGATGTTTTATTCTGTTTTTCTTATTTTAACCTTGTACAGCGACCTTGGGTGACCTGAAAGGTGCTTGAAATTAATTTTTTTACTATTATTATTATTATTATTATTGTTGTTATTATTATTATTATTATTATTATTATCCTGTCAACTTTATGACAAAGCCTTGCAACCAAATTAGTAAACTTTGGTTCCAGTATTTGAAAGATTTAAATCAAAATGGGAGTTTGGTAGATAAGAAAGTGAAAAAACACTGCAGTTAGGAAATCACTGAAAGTCACATGGAAGCACGCTGTGATCAACCTTCTGTGAGAGATTCAAAGCCAACCAGGAAGTGTCAAATGTTGCAGTTCCTCAAAAAAACCACTGAAGGCTGATTTCAGAGAAAACTGTTTCTCAACTTTCTTGTTAAACACACTCATTTTAAAGCAATAAATATATCATAGCATTATTAAAAATGTTTATTTATCTGTGTTTTCTAATCATGTCATCTGTGAGAATTTTTTCATTTTTTACACATTATTTCATTTTCACATTTTTTCTTTTTGGCTCAAAACTGTGCATTAGGTTGTTTGGCAGGTGAGCGGACCAATGGATGGACTCAACAAAACTATCAGTTTGAAAAAAGACAAACTGACATGAGTAACACCTAATGGTTCAATGAAGAATTATCTTAGTTGCAGGAAGTTGACGTTTCAAGCAGAAGCAAAAAGGAAAATGAAACTTAAGTAGTAGTTTGTGGACTTTTGCTGCAGCACGATCAGCCACAGCGTTTTACTCCTCCATCGTTTTAGTGGCAGGTAAGTTCTGTACTTCTACACCTTGTTTTTGTCAGGTCTTCTTTGACTCTAACAGGACTGTATTTTCTTTGGTGATTCTTCTTGGGAAGATATTTACAGCTGTGATGGCTCCAGGAGTGAGAACCAACAGAGGAGCTGAGAACAGTGACTGCCTGCTCTTCTTCCTCACTCTTCTCTGTCTAGCTTATGGTGTGAATATAATGTCTAACAAGGAAAAACAGGTAAACTGATTTTTCATATTCTCCCACTCATGCGCTTGAATATTTCAGTCTAATCTAAACATCTTGTTATCTTTCTGATCAATTCCAGGAAGCGCTTCGCAAAGGAATAAATGAATCTATCAAAATTAGGGTTTGATGTCTATCATTTGTTAATTACATATATATATTATTTAAAATGCATTTTTTAAAGCACATGTAATGTCTGCGTTCATATATAACACAACCTACAAATGTGTTGTGATTTTGCTAGGAAGATGAAAAGAAAAATGATGCAATCATGTCAAAATTGATGCAAGCAACAGCTTCTTTGGTCAACAAGGACCAGCTGGTAATGTATTTTGTACTTTAAAATTTAAAAAAGCTTACTATTTGTGCTCCTTGACTAAGTTTTTCTTCTTACTGTCAAAATTTAGAAAACCCTCAAAAATGAGCTTCAGCAAATGGGAAAGGAGGCAGACAGACGGCAGGTATGTCCCTTGTATGCATGTTAGCAGCCATAAATGAACAAATGTATGATTTAACTTCAAAACACCCCCCCCCCCCCAGGGGGAAAAGCTGGACAGGATTGAAGCAGCTGTGAAGGATTTTGATAAAACCATGAAAAAGTTGAATTCTCCTCAAAAACAAGCAAACCAAGAAAAGGCAGAGGCTGTGTCCGAATTACCGCCCTAACCCCTATATAGTGCACTATATAGTGCGGTCGCCATTTTGTAGTGCTGTCCGAATCTACAGTTCAAAAATCATGTGCACTAGAAATTTCCCAGAATTCTCTACGAAAAACCAGTGTGGATCGATGCTCACTCAATCGGCGAATATTGCCCAGAATGCACTGCGTTCATACCAGAATGCATTGCGTGTGACCCACAATAGACTGCGTTTGAATTATTCAAAGATGGCGGACGGTTGCGCTAGAAAGAGGACTTAAAAATGTAAGTATATTTAAAAGTATCTTGTATATGTTGTAAAATATATTTGTAAATACGTAAGATGATGTGTTTAATATGTTATATTCCTCAATCGACTATCTACATTGTTTTGAAGCTCATCAATTTCGGTAATGCTAAAGCTAACGTTAGCGCGAATTAGCATTGAAGGCTAAAAACAAACGCTGTTGATAGTACATCAAAAAGCAGTGAGTTCTAACCGTAGTCATAAGTTATTAACACATTTTTAAAATGTATTTATATATGTAGGGACAGACGAGGATGAGGAAAATCTGATCCATCTGTGGATGGAGAAAGATAGCCTGTTTGTTATCAGGCAAGCTCGTGCCGGATGGGAGTGAGAGACACTTGATCAGATTTGTATTTATTTATCATTAAACTGTAATCGTTGTCATGTTGGGGTAAAGGCTGTTGTTGAAAGAGAGGAGAGGAGGAGAGAACACGAAGGGACAAAGAGTGACAGGAGAGTCTGTTAAGCTTACCTGAGTTTAAAATATTGTTCACAAAATGTAACGTCGTCGTTGTTTTTGCAATTTGTTTAATAAATGCATGAACAAAAATGAATTATTTACATGTATTATTTAAATCTGAGCCATTTTTAGCAATCTCAAAAGGATTTTCATATAAATATCAAATGTACATATTTACATTTTCGTTTTATATGTTAACATTTATTTTATACATCTTAACAATAATCCTGGTCTTCTAGAGTCATGTGTGTCACAGTTGGAGCTGAAAGGAAAGCAGAGATCTGTCCTCGCAGATGGACGCCACTTTACCCGTCCTACTGGTTCCTGCTGTGGCTCAACATCTGTGGCTCCAAGCAGTCCCCTTCGCTGATGCACAGATTGTGCAGAACTGAACTGCAGGCAATGATTTTCATTGCAAAGGTTGGTTTTACTTCCAGTGCCCCCAGAAATATTACTCTCCTCCTCATTTGCCAAATGCTCTCTCTCCACCACAGAGCGTGCCTTGGCGTGGTGCTGGTTGTAACGGGCCTGAACCGCATTCCTTATGGGTTCCCTGTAGGGTGTCAGCAGCGTGATGGGATGAGCAATGCAGGGATACCCACCATCACCTAAAAGGATCCTTCAGGTGGGTAATGTTTGATTTACATAAATTGGGCTTTTACGTAGAACCTGTGAACTGTGGACTGATCCTTGATTCCCAACAAAAATATCTCTAAATTTGGCTTAGAGTCACATACAGCCTGCAGTTGAATGGAATAAAAAATCTTCCTGTTAAAATAACAAGCTGCATTTTCTTTTAGGGCCTTTATTCTTCAGTGGCAGCCATCGATGTTCCCCACAACCTTTTGGAAGGTGGAAGACCAAGCAAGCTGCTATAAATCCAGAGGTGACTAATGGCAGTTCATTCCCACTGGATGCTGGATGACCCTGCTCATCAGCTGGAGGATGCGGTCTGCCATCCTGTGGACGTCACTTACAGTGGACCGTGTCATGTCAAAGGCCCTGGCTACCACACTGTATGATGTGCCACACGCCAGCCAGAAAAGAAACACCAGGACCTCAGTCTCCTGTGCCCCCAGAGTGTGAGGAACCCGAAGCTGCTCCACCAGATGCTCAATGGTCCTGCGGGTCAACCGATCTGCAGGTCTGCCGGTCTGGTTTTGTGTCGGACTGAGCGTCATCGTGAAGGGCCACTACAGACACTTTTATGTTGGCAAAGCAGTAGAGACGTGGAAGACCCTGTAAAATAAAAAAATAATTATTTCATTGAGAAAATTAAATCTGATTTTTTTGAATGTTTCATTTTATTCTGATGTCTTACATTTTAGTTTATGACGTATTTATAAATGCTGGAAAATCTCGTGGGGTTTTTTTGGCTGGGTTTTTGGATTTTTATATAAATATTTAAAAATTAAAGTATTTTTGTTTAAAACAAGTGATATGGTTTGACTCTGAATAAAAAATACTAAACTTTGATCTCACAAGTGTTTCATGTAGTTAGACTATACAACTCAAAATCCAGTGTTGAAAAAGAATGTTAAACTCTTACCCAGCAGGCTGTGTAACCTTGAGTACAATTAGTGACAAATGCTTAAATTGAACTAATAAAAAAACTTTAAGTTTAACTCACAAGTTGTTCATGTCTGGCCAGGGCATCCAGAGGAAATCTTCTGAGACGTCTGCTTCTCTTTGCCGTCCTGTGATGGTGCATATCTGCTCGTTTTTGGTTTGATCCCATGAAAAACTGTTGAATTATTGCCAGGAACACGGACAGATTCATATATAAAGCTATTTTCAGTAAGGTAGAAGAGAAAACTACAGAAAAAAAATGCCTCCTCGCAAGAGCCCGTAAATCGTTCAGCGGCACAAATAAATATTGCCATGGACTAATGACTTGAGGGTTTATTTATCAACAAATACATAAAATCACCACCAATGTGTTTTTTGATTTTATTATTTATAAATTAGCCACATTTTCCATGATCAGAACACAGCAGATTCATAAATAGTCTTCATAAAATGTTCATATTTATTTTATTTTTAATTGACAAATGGTTGTCATTCTCCGCGTTAAATAGAAGTAGTTCCCCTCCAGACCAGGTGGTGGCGGTAATGCGCCACTTTGTTTCCGTGCCAAGCGCCATTTGAAAACACCCGAAAGAGAAAACTAGTGAGCACGGGTGTCCGAATTGCTTTGAAAATTCAGAGAACTATATAGAGAACTATATAGTGCCGCACTTTATAGAATCAGAATCAGAATCAGAATCAGAATCTTTTTATTATCATTCTGCAGAGCACAATGAAATTTTTTCCAGCAACTCTCAATATAAAAAAGGTAGAATAAAATAAAATAAGAATAAGGAGCTGTATAAGGCATAAATACTTAAATACTGTACAGTAGAGTGGGGTGAATATTGCACATGAGTGGGTATTCCACATTAGAATGGATATTGCACATACAGCATGAATATTGCACACAGTTTAAAATAGAGTCAGAGCATTGTCAGCTGTGTGCTGACAGGGGTTAGTGGGTTATGTTAAGTCTGGGGGGAGGGGGCGGTTTCGTTGACCCAGTTGTGTGATGTGGGGGGGGGGGGTGGATGGACGGACCTCACTGCTCTTGGGAAGAAGCTGTTCCTCAGTCTGTTTGTGTGAGTTCTGATGCTCCTGTATCTCTTCCCAGAGGGAATAGGTACAAACAGGTTATGTCCTGGGTGGGTGGGGTCTGCAGCAATACGACCAGCCTTCCGTTGGACCCGGCTGTCGTACACTGAGTTGAGTTGTGGGAGGGGTCCTCCCACAATCTCCTGTGCAGTTTTCACCACCCGGGCCAAGTCCTTCCTGTCTTGAGCGGTGCAGCTCCCGTACCACACCGTAGCACTCAGACAGAGGATGCTCTCAATGGTTGCCCTGTAGAAGTTCCCCAGAAGTTGTGATGAAAGTCCTGTCCTTTTAAGCTTCCTTAGAAAGAAGAGTCTCTGCTGAGCCTTCTTCACCAGGTGGGATGTGTGCAGCGACCAGGTGAGGTCAGATGTAATGTGGATCCCCAGGAACTTGATGTGGTCCACTCGCTCCACCTCCTCCCCGTTAATGAGGAGGGGGGTGTGTGCCACCTTTCTAGTCCTTCTAAAATCCACAACGATCTCTTTGGTCTTGGAGGTGTTCAGGATGAGGTTGTTGTCAGCACACCATCCTGTCAGGTGCTGAACTTCCTCTCTGTAGTGAGTCTCATCATTGTTGGATATGAGACCCACTACGGTGGTGTCATCAGCGAACTTTAAAACCAGGTTTGTGGAATGAATGGCGGAGCAGTCGTGGGTGAACAGAGTGAAGAGGGCGGGGCTGAGGACACACCCCTGTGGTGTTCCTGTGCTCAGGATCAGAGTGGATGATGTTGAGTCTCCAATTCTCACCACTTGGGGCCTGTTGGTGAGAAAGTCTTTGATCCAGAGGCACAGGGAGGCAGGCAGACCCAGGTTGTGGAGCTTCAGTGTCAGCTTGTCCGGGATCACCGTGTTAAAGGCTGAACTGAAGTCCACAAATAACATCCTGACATAGGTGTCAGGATGCTCCAGGTGGGACAGGGCAGCATGCAGGGCTAATGAAACTGCGTCCTCTGTTGATCGGTTCTCCCTGTAAGCGAACTGATGGCTGTCCAGAGTAGCAGGGATGATGTCTTTGATGTGGTTCAGGATGATCCTCTCAAAGCACTTCATGATCACCGGTGTCAGAGCGACCGGCCGGTAATCATTGAGGCACGAGACAGAGGATTTTTTTGGCACCGGCACGATGATGGAGGACTTGAGGCACACAGGAACTGAGGTGAGCTGCAGGGACCAATTGAAGATGTCCAGGAAAACTCCAGCCAGTTGATGTGCGCACAGCTTCAGAACCCGACCTGACACCTTATCTGGTCCTGCGGCTTTGCTGGTGTCGATCCTCCTCAGAGTGGAGCTCACCTGATGTAGCTGCAGGACGAGAGGCTGGGACTGCTCCTCCAGCTGTAATAGAGGACCAGAGTCTCTCCTGCTGCCGGGCGTCTCGAAGCGTGCAAAGAAGTTGTTTAGAGTGTCAGGCAGGGTGGGGTCATGAGTGGTCTGCTGCATGCTGCTCCTGTGGTCTGTGATGGTTCTGATGCCTCTCCACATCTCCCGCGGGTTGTTATTAGCAAAGTGCTGTTCCACCCGTTGTCTGTGTCTGCGTTTGGCCTGGTTGATGCCCCTCCTCAGCTCTGTCCGGGCTCTGCTGTAGGCCAGCCTGTCACCTGACCTGTAGGCTGCATCCCGAGCTTTGAGCAGAGACCGTACTGTTCCATCAAACCATGGTTTCTGGTTTGGGTAGACTTTGATGGACTTTGTGGGCAGAACAGCATCAGTGCAAAACTGCACATAGCTCAGGACGGATGTTGTGTAGGCCTCCAGGTCTGAGCCATCTTTAAACACCTCCCAGTCAGTGAGTTCAAAACAGTCCTGTAGTGCAGAAGAAGCCTCTTCGGTCCATACCTGAACTGTTTTGATGGTTGGTTTGGTCCTGCAGATCAGAGGTCTGTATGTGGGGGTTAGCTCCACAGAGATGTGATCTGACATGCCCAGGTGAGGAGCTGCTGCAGCCTTGTATGCACCTGGGATGTTGCAGTAAACTTGATCCAGTGTGTTGTTGTCTCTGGTGGGAAAGTGGATAAACTTCTGAAATTTGGGGAGCACTGCTTTGAGTTCCACATGATTGAAGTCTCCTGCCACGATCACAGCTGCTTCTGAGTTGGAGTTCATCTGCCTGCTGATCAGACAGTAGAGCTCCTCCAGCGCTAGCTTAGCGTTAGCTTGAGGTGGGATGTAAACAGCTATGATCAGGATAGAGCAGAACTCCCTCGCCGTTCGAAATGGCCTGCATTTCACCGCCAGGTATTCCAGATCGGGTGTGCAGTGCGTTCCGATGATGTGTGTGGCTGCACACCAGGAGTTGTGAATGTAAAGCGCCAGACCGCCGCCTCTGCCCTTACCGGAGTCTGCAGTCCGATCTGCGCGGAACAAAGAACGGTCCGCTAGCTCCACCGCGGCGTTAGGTGTGTTATTGTCCAGCCAGGTTTCTGTTATGATGGCCACACAGCTGTCCATCCGCCGCGAGACGATCCGTAGCCGAAACTCATCCAGTTTGTTGGCGAGCGATCTTACGTTAGCGAGGAAGAGACTGGGGAGAGCTGGTCGATGCGGGTTAGCATGTAGCCTGGCGCGTGCTCCGCTTCTCCTCCCCCGCTTTTGTTTACGGTATCTTCTCCGTCTCCTTGGCCACAGGGGGGGTATGGTGAAGGCCGTGGCAGTCCGTTGGATCTCGGGTGGTATAAAGTCCGACTTTGGGGGAGTATTAAATTGACAATTCCAACTAAGTTGAAGTAGTTCCGTCCTGCTGTACTGAGTAAACGCTTCCAGTGTCTGTAGCACCAACAAAAACATGAAAAAAACAAACAAAAACAGAGAGCGCTGTGCCGCTGCGTGTGCACGCGCCGCCGCCATCTTGGTAATCCTAACTACTAAGGGTTTAGTAGTTAGGGGTTAGGGCGGTAATTCGGACACAGCCAGAGTCTGAAGGTCTTCTGAAGATGATGAAAATGGTGGAGGACTTGTTCAAGAAAATCAAACGTGTCTCAGACAGAATGGGCTTGTCTGGTGGAGAGTTCGAGGACAATCTAAAAAAATTTCAGGAGCTTTTGAAACTTTTGAAGCCTTATTGAAAAATAAAATCCCCCACAATGCAACTTGCATAAATCTCTCATGCTGTTTGTTATTTCCATTATCAAAGACATTAGTACAATGTCCCAATTTTTGATTTTAAACCTGCGAATCATACAGTGTAGCAAATACTTGAAGTACTTTAGGTAATTGTTTATTCAGTTTAATTTTTTCATTTTTAAAATTTAACCCTTAAGATAAACAAAGGATTACTGGACACATGCGGTGGCTGTGGATCTGAGGTAGAGTGGTCAACCAGGTTCGGTTTCTGCCCTGGGCGAGTGTTTGAGAGTCCTTGGCCAAGACAATGAACCCTGCTTAGTTCCTGGTGGTTGTTGGTTGGCGCCAGTCTTCATGTGTCTGTGCTCTGGCCATTCTAAGACGGTAGTAAAGTGATAAATACAAAATTTACCATTTCAGTTTTATTTTGTTATTCTTTTGGCTCATGTCTTCTCAAGCAAATATGTTTAAACTATATATATATAAAAATATATGTGTGTGTGTGTTGGATAGATGTTGGGTGAGAATCTATAAGATTTTACCAAAAGATAAAATCAAAGTCTGAAGAAGGATGGACACATTGGTCGGTCTTTACTTTTTCCAACTCAACAACAAAAAAAGGGGAATGGGTGGGTTTTGTTGAGTTCATTATAGGTCCACCCACCTGCCAATCAAAGCAACCAGGCCCTAAAATGGCACCGGAAAGTCAATACAGGTACAACCGCTCTTCATTGTTGTCATCAATGGAAAAGAAAGCCGTTTTTTAACTGGGCTGTAAATACTTTGGTTCTTAGTTCATTTTGGATTTTTAAACATGGAAGTTAATAAAGGACTTTTGTATTGTTATTGTGGTGCTGTCATTTTTGTGTTTTTATTGATCGGTTCTCCTGTCTTGGCCAGGATTCTCTTGAAAAAGAGATCGTAATCTCAATGAAATTGGTCCTGGTTAAATAAAGTTTAAACAAAAGAAATACAATGAAATGAAGGAACATTGAATAGTTCTGACACCAGCCTCTAGTGGTCATTTTAAGAAATGCATTACTTTGTAGTCCCACTTTTAATGCTAGAGTGCCATGTTAATCTTGGTCCATTTTCACTTCTGCCATTCCAAGGAACGTTTTTTATTTCCCACAGTTTGCATTCTTTGTCATCAGCAATCCTGACAAATCTCATGATTTCAGCAAAGCAAAAGTGAAAACGGTTGACTTCCAGCCCGCCCTCATGCTCACACAGAACCTCTGATGTGGGGGCGGAGTCACTAAAACCTCATAAAGTCTTTTACTTTCGTTACCTTTTATCACTTGAGTTACACATCTACCGAGCAGCTCCTGATCTAGTCAGAGGTATGTGAAAAACTTGTTTTCAAGTCAAATGTAGAATTTTGTGTGACGATTAAATTAAAACAGTACATTTTGTCTGCAGGCTCATTCAGGTCAATAATAGCGGCAGCAACCTCATCTGAGAGAATGAAAGTTCTGTGGCTGATGCTCAGTCTGTTCAGTCTGACCTGTGCTGCTACGACACTGATAGATGATGACGATTTGGTAAGACTTGTTACTCTAATATAATCCACCAGTTGTCCTGTCAGAATACTCAGATTACCAGGATTATTTTTTCTGCTCTCAGTTGTATGAATATCACATCGGCTCTCATAATCAAACCGGATTTTACCATCTTGTTTTCTAATGTTTGCCAACATGTGAATATTTGCTTTTGTCTTGGGTGTTTTTATTATTATTTATTGGTGTTAACTTTATTAACATTTTTAATAATTGATTTTAAAGACTGGTGAAATTGGTATCTAGCTAAATGTTAATGTGCAATTTCAACTACTGCACTTTATATTCATTATTAGTTTAAAGTTAATTTAATTACAGGTAATTAATCTTTTTAAAGAATAATAGATAGGTGGCGCAGTGGTTAGCACTCTTGCCTCAGAACAAGAAGACCCCCCGGTTTGAGTCCCGGCTGGGGGATCTGAACCACAACACCAACGGGGGACCTTTCTGTGTGGAGTTGGCATGTTCTCCCTGTGCATGTGTGGGACTGCGGCTTCCTCCCACAGCCCAAAAACATGCTTCATAGGTTCATTGGTTACTCTAACTTGTCCCTAGGTGTGCCCCTGCAACAGACTAGTGACCTGTCCAGGGTGTCCCTTGCCTTTGCCCGCAAGTAGCCGTGATAGGCTCAGGCAGCGACCTCGAAAGAGACAAAACAGGTTTAGAATATGAATAAATGAATGAATGAATGATGCACTGACCTACGAGCACTTCTTAAAATGTTGTATTACTTGTGTCAATGACACATGAAGCTCTATCCATCTCTTTATCCATCCATGACTTTAGAAAGAGCTGAAGGACAACATCCAGACCTTCAAGCGAGAAACACAAAGAAAACGGGTGAGTAAAAGCTAAAAAAACGAATCAAAAGGATTTACTCTTCATATGTATAGTATCTAAAGTGCTAACTTTCTTTAATCTTTTTGAACAGGTCAGCTTAATGGTGGACAGTGCCTTTCTTCCAGATTTTGTTGACGACATTGGACATTTAATGGACCTTCTGTCTGAATCATTTGAGAGCATAGTACAATTTCCACCACTTCTGGATCTAATGCAGGACTTTAAGTTCCTGATAAAAGAAGGCAAGATATATCTGGAACAAGTTTTTAGAAGTCAAGATGCAAAGATCAGGGACAATGAGGAGAAACTCAGACAAATGGAGAAGTTGATAATGGCCCTGGAAGAGTGGAGGAGCTAGTCTGCATGTAAGTTTACTGACAGAAACATCCCACTTATATCTTGATCTAACGCTTCTTGCAGTTAAGTGTTTCTATGGTGACATAAGTAGCTTTAATGGAGCTTAATGTATGGGATTATTTGTGAATGGGCAAGTTTAAAGCAAATATATCAAATACAATTGTCATAAATCCTCTTGAACATGAATAATTGTGTGTTTTTATTTTTTTATTTTATTTTTATTTTTATTGTGTGTTTTTATGAATACATGCTAGAAGGAATTTGACTCCTTAATTTAGGAGTTTCAGAAAATGTGAATGTTTTTTTTTTATAAAGTTTTATTAGTGAGATTCCCATTTAATAGTTTTGCTGGGCTCTACTGTATCAAAATTGAGATGTTAATGTGGATGGACGCTGCAAAGGTTTCACAAAAATCCCCACTGTGAACATTACATACATTTATCTTCAACATGTGGACAAGAACAAACGTCTCTTGGTTGTTATACCAGCCTCTTTTGGAACACAGAAAAATTACTGATCTACATGTAGGGTGGGTATCAAAAGAGCTTAGACAGTTGTTTGTAGTAACGGAAGTATCTATCTTTTCAGAATTACGGACAACGTCCTTGACAAGAAAAATTACCAAAATACTAATCTGTATCATATCAAATCTTAAACATGTGGTAACGCCCATCACTAACTTTTAGGCAATCTAAAAAGAGCTGTGATCTGATGAGCAGAAGAAGATAGATGAATGGATAAAATTGGATAATAGATTATTAATAGATTGAATAAACAATATTAGATAAAATATTTGCACACATCATCACTGTAAAACAGTAGTGCTTATTTACCTGCATGAAACATAGGAGGACTTGAATATGTGTCTAGTATGTTAGTGTAACATATGAACAATTATTCAGACAACCATAGTGTAAAAGAAATCACTAAATCCCGAAGATCCTCAGCAACTTCTACAGCTGCATGGTTGAGTCCATCCTGACCAGCTGCATCACAGTGTGGTACGGCAGCTCTACCGCTGCAGACCGCAAACGCCTGCAGAGAGTGGTAAAGACTGCGTCCAAGATCACCAGGACTTCTCTTCCCTCGCTGCAGAGCATCTACAAATGCAGGGTCTGCAGGAGAGCTGCCTCCATCATCAAGGACCCCATCCACCCACGAACGAGGTCTGTTCACTCTCCTCCCCTCAGGACGGAGGTACAGGAGTGTGAAGTGCAGGACCACCAGACTCGAGAACTCTTTCTTTCCCTCCTTAACAGCTGACTGGAGTCTGAAAAAACAAACTGTACCTTTGCTTATCCTAATTGCTGCTACTGTCATTGTCACTTTTGCACATTTGCACTTTTACAACAGCCACTCGACATCTTGTGTTTTTGTGTGTATGATGTGAGTGAATTGTTTTGTTTCCTCTATACTTTTGGGCATTCGGAGCAGACAGCAAAGAAAGAATTT
Source organism: Oryzias sinensis (assembly GCA_037389245.1). NCBI lineage: Eukaryota > Metazoa > Chordata > Actinopteri > Beloniformes > Adrianichthyidae > Oryzias > Oryzias sinensis. Next base: position 5,446,681 of record CM074505.1, on the reverse strand, counting down.
CATTGTGCAGGGAAACCCGTTTCTTTACTGTGCATATGATAATAAACCCTTTGAATCTTGAATCTTGAATCTATCATCTGTTGAACAGTTTTTGCTGAGCCTGGCGTAAGAAGGAGCGGTGCCTCTTCTCCTGTGTTGCTGCCAGAAGCAAAAACTAATACACACATTTACAGTGCACTCTAGTGGCTGTTGGTAGGAAAATAATAACCATAATAAGCCTTTTATTTTATATACATTAAATTGTTACATACAAGTCACACCTGTGTTTAAGTCGCACCCCTGGGCCAACTATACAAAAAACAACAAAACCTATACTACAGAAATATAGAATTTGTTTTTTACAAGTTAAATAAAAATTCAAGGAATTGTTTTTTTAATTTTATTTTTTAGACAAGACAGAAAAAGCATTAAACATTAACTTTGGCATTGGCAGCAACCTGTCGAGTTGAGTTCACATCAATCAACGAGATACTAGGTGTGCATTTATGAACATCACATGGACATCACCACAAGTTGATTTGTGAAGCTTGAACTTGCTGTCTTGGAGTCGTGGACTAATAAAAAAAACTTGAAACTTGAGGAAAGACATAAACTCTGTTTCTCAACACCTGTCTCATGTGGATGAAGCTACTTTGATGCTATGATTCAACTTCAAGGCATCATCTGGATAAATCAGAGCCTTCCATGACGCATGAGGAATAAGCTGTTAGGATTCTGGGTCAACATCAACAGGAACACACCGGTTGAGCTCTGCAGTTAGCACTGACTTTAACTGTCTTAAAACTTAATTTGACATAAAAATAACTGCAGAAAGAGAGCCGACCATCTTGAAGAAATACCATAAAGCAACGCTTCGGCTGACTTGGGAAACCCTTGCCTCATCAAACAAGTCTAGTTATTATGAAGCTAGTCCTCACCAGGCTGAAGAGAAAAGTTAATTCTGAAAACAGAGCCTTTAAAAACGATTGGGAGGCAGGATAAATGTTTACTGACATTATACTAGTAAACCTGTCTGCCTCATTTGAGGAGCTAATGTGGTTGTAATTAAATAATTTAATCCAAGTACGGGACAAAACATCAAATACACACAACAAAAAAAGAATTCTTCAGTAAAAACAGAACACTGCGAGCTAGTGAGGTTACCTTAACATGTGTAAACTGAAAACTGCATTTAAAAAGAAAACGTACCTGAACAAAGACTGCTGAAAGGTGATGACTGAAGAATTTGTGGCCGCAAACACTTCTAAATCATCACACAAGAGCTTAATCTGACATTTTACTTACATTTTGTGAGAAGACATAATTGTTCACCTAACAAGAATACAGGCGATCCTGCTTGGATTGGCACAAATTCATTTTGATTTCTGCGATGCCAAAGAAGGTAGCAAAACTGATAAAAACATATGAATCTTGAAGCTTCTTCCAAGCAAGTTTTAGAGCTGGCTCTAAAGTCTCTGCTGGTTACCTGCTGTAAAATAAAAATCACTAGCATTTTCATCCACTCAAACCTCTGGAGTGCTTCTTATTTTTGTTTTTTTCCTTGAACCTGTTGGTCCCACTCTGGACCGGAGGGTGACATTTGGTGTCAGAAGTGGGATGATGACCCAGAAGACCAGGAGCAAGGCTGACAAAACCTGTGACGGAGCCAGAGCCAGCTCAACCTGATGTGGAAGGAAAGACTGAGCAACTGACAATGGGGATTAGGGTCCTTCCTTCCAGCCACCACGGGCTGCGTCCTCAGAGCAGGAGATGGTCACACTGTTGTGGGAGTTCATCTGTGCCCAGAGGAGCAGAGAAGAGATGCTGATTGGTGAACTCCAAGGTTTGTAGACGACAATGGAAGGTGGGCAAGGGGTTGCCTTCTCTGGCCAATGTGGGGGTTGCTGCCTCTCCTACAAATACTTTCCTTGGGTGGGCATTCACCCCTGCAGCCCCCAGCATTGCAGTCTCAGCCATCGGTTGCTACATTCCAGTCTGGGGAGGATACCAAAAATAACATACTACATTTTGAACGTGTAGTGAAGAATTGGGCTTGGCCTGAGACTGAATGGGCCTAGAGATTGGTTCCTCTGCTGAAGTGGAAGACATTGGAGGTCTATTCTGCCATGGATGAGGACCTTTCTGACTCATATTCAGATCTGAAGCAAGCCCTCTTAGCCAAACTTGATATTTCTGCTGAGACCCATCGCCAGTGTCTCAGGAATACAGCTGTACACCAGGGAGAGACGCCCACACAGAAATACCAGCACCTAAAGCAGGGGTCGGCAACCCATGGCTCCGGAGCCACATGTGGCTCCTTCATCCTTCTGTTGTGGCTCCCTGTGACTTTGGAAAATAATGAGTATTTTATAATAATTAAATTTTATTTTAGTTTGTTCATTTTTCATGGCATTATTTTCAAAGGCCCTGCTGGCTCCGCACGAAGCGAGTGCCACGTAAAAAACAGCTTCGTAATGAGCTCGTATTTATCGGGTGAGACCTGCAGAGCTGATAGCAGGAGGAGACACGCTGGGCGGCTTCAATAAACACTCCGGTCTTCTGCCGGGAACTTGACGTGCCGCGGGGCAGAGACCAACTCGCTGATGACAGAGAGTTTGCACCAGTGTTGCCAGATAGTCACAGTTTTCCAGCCCAAAAGTCATCTGAAAACCGCCAGACTCAGCCAAACACAGCTTTTGTTGATGTTTTTTTTCGTACTGGACTGATAAAATAGAAGACTTTTCTAAATAAAAGATAGTTCAGACTAATAATAAAAGGTGTACAATATTGAATATTTCTTCAGCGGGCCGCCTTCTTCCATTCATTTCCTTAACCTGCTCTATCCCCGCCATAACCTGCGTCCGGCTCTTTCATCGTTGTGCTGCGCTGGAGCGCCCCGACTATCGTATTTTGCGCTCTCTGTAAAGGACACACTGAGGAGCGCTGGGGAAACCAACTCTCAGCTACAGAGGATGTGAACAGGTGAACAGGTAGAGAGGAAAAGCAGGTGGAGAGGCGGAGGAGGGGCTTTGGCTTCAAACTCTGTCAGAGACAATGGAAACACGGGCGTCAGATTGAGACGCAGCTTTCCCTGCGGGAGTTGAAGCAGAGACTTTTTCTGGGATGATGATTTTATGAACTCAAACATGGAAACATGATTACCAATTAGAACTCTTCAAAATAATAAACCTGATCTCTCCACATTCTCAGTTTCTACCATGCATTGATAAACACATCGCTCCATGCAGGGATCAGACCAGAACCAGTAGCTCCTCCCAACGCGGCCGCGGTATCAAGAAGAAGAATGTGCATTTGCAGCGACGTATGCTTCTGACGATGTCCGAATGGCCAATCTACATGTCAATCAAGTCCCCTACTTCTCAGTGAGGATTTTGATTGGCTGGTAGATTTTAATGAAGTACTTTTTTTTTTAATCTTTTCTGGCCCACGATCTAGATTCATGTCATTGAAGATCGACCGGTCGATCGCAATCAACGTAATGAGCACCTTTGAATAATATTTACATGCATAATATATATAATTATGTCAAAACGGGTTGTGGCTCCGGGTGCTTTCTTTTTTATTAGAGGCGGTCCCAAATGGCTCTTTGAGTAAAAAAGGTTGCCGACCCCTGACCTAAAGGATCAGTATCAACGTTGGATTAAGCCAGACCAGTACAGCGTGGAGGACATCGGTGAGGTCACTGTACTCAAGCAGCTGTTGAAGATGTTTCCACCTGACATTCCTACGTGGGTTGAGGAGCAGGAACCCACCACCGGCTTGAAGGGAGCAAAACTTGCAACTCAATACGTCGATGCCCGACGGCCCCAGGTGACCAGGACTTACAGCGGTCGTTGCATTGGGGACATGAGGACAGCCGGCTAGAAGGTCACAGGGTCAGAAACCATGGAACATTGGGGAATGTGGGGGCTACATGGGTGGAGCAGCAGGCTACTCTTAATCAGGGTGCTGTTGGGACTAAAAGGTTTGGACATCAGGTTAGTTCCAGTCGTGGAGAAATCATCTGCTACTATTGAATTTCCCCATCATGGGATAAATATGATCTAATTTAATCTACTGTCAGCAACCTGGTCACAAGGCCTCAGACCGTCCACATAAGAAGCCCAAACTTTCAGGTTACTGCTATGTTTCCAGTAATGATGGCTCATGTAGAGAAAGTACCCCACTCATCCTCATTTTATCCTGTTCGAATTAATGCTAAATATGTGTCGGTTTTATGAGACAGCCGTAGTCTAGTGTCACGGGTTAAGAGGTGTTGTCTGTCAAATGGTGTCATTGATTATGAAAACAAAACCAACATTGATTGTGTTCATGGGGATCAGAGATCGTATCCTACAGTTGATGTTACTACTATAAATTTTTTCTGGTCTTTTAAACTTCGAAAAACAACCAGAGACAAGATTCCTTTTTTCAGTTTAACACATAGACGGATGCTTTTATTAAACGCAGATACTAACATCTAACAAGCATTGATAGATGGATGCGTCTTACACAGTTGGTCCATTCTAAAAGTTCATAGAGTGACAAACAACACAAAAATGAGCCCAGTTACCCACACACTGCAGGTTCAAACGCAGAATATTTTGTTTTATTTACCTGTTTTATGAGATGTGTCTAATGTGACAAAATAAATCAGTCGTCATCAACAGCAGGAATGATCTACAGGTGGCTGTTCCTGAATTCCGAAATATTGTAAAATAAAAAATGTCCCAACAAGAAACGTTTTTGTTCAAGCAACTTTTCATAAAATACTACAACCTAGTGGCAAATTTGTGAACTACAGTTTCTGCAAAAATGAAAGTAAAAATGTGCAGATGAACAACATTCAAATCAGGCTTTGAGAAATGATTTTCTCTACAAACGTCCACTATTTGAAAATCAAGTTGTGTAAATTGTGACCCAATAAAAGTAAATCAAGAGTCTGTGGAGGAAACATCAGCGTTTATTACAGTTTTTGCACATGCTTTCAGTGAAAAACGGAGGAAGGCTTTGCGGGGTCACAGAGTGCATTTTAGAAACCCACAAACTGTTTAAGGGTTAAGCCCCACTCATCTTTGAAACAAAATTTAGCTTCTAATGGTTCTTCAGCACAACCTCTCTGTAGCACAATGCATAAACAATGTTACAACACCAACATTTGTTACATCTGCATAAAGAACTTTAGGAAGAAAAGCATGGGTGTTTATGCCAACATTTACACAGAAACGTGCACAAATCTGTACAAGAAATGCTCTGTGTGAAAGAAAAAACAGTAATTAATTTTTTTATAAGTCTCATGATTTTCTATTAGATTTAAACAGATTATAGGAGAAATGCAGCTTTTGAACTGAACTACTGAGATCCTGTCTCTTTTGTAATCCCAAACCAATTTGCATCTTCACATTGTAATTACTATAGAAAAATTGTTTTTGATTGGCAGCTGCTATAGCCATTAAAAGGTAAGCTGAGAAGTAAACATTTTAGGATCAGGCAAAACAAGAACAAAGAGAAAAGAAAAATTAAAATTCATCGTGCATCTTTTCAATCAAATCGAAAAGCATGGCATTTTCATTAAACCAATTTTCAATGGCGGCACTTTGTTTTTCCAACTCAATAAGTTTCTCTTTTGACTCCTTCACCAATGTGTCTGTATTTTCAATCGTTTGAACAAAATGTTTCACAACTTTGGTTATTTCCGGAGAACCGTTGGGTAAATTGTCCTTTAAATCCGTCAGGCGTTTCATCCACTGGTCTGGTATCGCTACAAACTCTAAAATGCTGCTCAGCGACTTCTGATCAGCCTGGTGTTAAGAAAAAATAAAAATGATTCAACAACACAAAATCCAAAGATTTATATTTTGCATATTAGAAAAAAAGTTGCATTTTTGACACAACTGCTCTTTAAACCAAGTAATTGGATCTTAAATTAATCTGTTTGTTATTCTTTTTATGTGTTTTGCATTAATTAAACTGAAAATACAAACATAACTCTGCTCACAAAATGCAGGACTGCTTGAGGTTCAGGGAATTTGTAAAGTACGGTTGGAGGTAGAGCGTTTAGCCACCAAGCCCCTGTTTTATGGAATAAACTCCCAGCTCATGAAAGAGAGGCCGACTCAGTTTCTACATTCAAAGTTAGACTGAAAACATTCCTCTTTGGACAGATTGTTTAACTTAATGTTAATGTGTTTAAATTAAACTTAATAAAAATTACTATTAGTTTTTCGTAGGCTGCTAGAAGTTGAAGCTGGGGTAACTATGGTGCACTGGGGTTCTGTCCTCTTTTCTCATCTACTTCTACCCTTCCTCTTCTCTATTCTTGATCATTATTCATCATTTAGTTCCCTCTGTTTTCTGCAGTGTGATTCATGTACTGTCCCTCTTTCCCTCTCCCCTCCTGGGGAGTGGGAGTGCTTCCAGATTCCAGTTGGCTCATCCGTGCTCCTGTACCTGACCGAGTACCTCGTCTCTGCTCCTGCTCCTACACCTGGCTGTGGATCCTGTCTCCGGCTCGACTCGCCCCCCTGACTGTCCCTCCAACCACAGCTGGATGAAGCTAGTCTGCTGGATTTTATATATGTAGTTATAGATTTATATAAGTTAACTCTTCTCTAAGAGTTCTGGTACATCGCCTGTCCGTCCTGGGGGAGGATCCCTCCTTCATGTGGGCACCCCTGAGGTTTCTTTTTTTTTTCCGGAATCCGTTTTTATTTTTATTTTTTTCCTTACCGCGAAGGGGGGTCTAAGGGAAGGGATGCCTGTTTAGTTTAGTCAGTTTGTTAGTTCAATTTTGTCTTTTTCCTATTGAACTCTTTGTATTCGTGATCCTTTTGATTTTATGTTTCACTTTTTCAATTACCGATACGAAGCCCATCGAGACGACTGTTGTTGTGACTTTGGGCTATACAAATAAAATTGAATTGAATTGGAAAATTTAACACTGTAAAAGCACATTTAAAAACAGAAAATTTGTCAAAAAATAAAATACAGACCTTCAATGCTTCCAGTTGCTCTTTCAGAAACTGGTTACCTTGTTTCAACTTGGCCTGTAAGTCATCAGTGAGAAGCAACATGTGTTTTTTTTTTCTGCAGAATTGTGTTTTCTATTTTTTGAATATAAAAGGCTGTTGCCGATTTCTATTTACCAGTTCTTGCTTGTCCATATTGCAGCTCGTCTGGGAGATCAGAGTCAGCAGACAGAAAACAAAGAAAAGGCTCTTGGCGGCTCCGAGACCGGACGCTTTTTTGTTTCTCATCCAGGCTGTTGCTTCCATCTCTACTCTAAAAGAAAAAAAAAGGTAATTTCATAATTTCCCCCTAAAAAGTTTACAGCAAAAGTAAGTAGGTTTTGGGCGTCATATGGTTAAAGAAAATGAAAAAATAGAAATTTAAAACAAAAAATCTAATCTTGTTTATGTCATGAGATTAAGCCAGAGTTTTTTCACGTGTCTCTTTGGTTCTAATGCCTTCTTCTTTTCCAACATTTTTGGTCTCCAGCTAATTTCATAGACTGACTCCAACCTTTTTGCAATTTTGATGCCTTTATTGTAAAATAGATTTTTCAAACGTGACCAAAGGTATGAATGGCCTACGGTTGAAAGATTTATAAAATCGATCATTACTTTACTGATTATAGTCAACTGCTGATAGTTAATGAGTAATATTTTTCCTTCATTATGAAGGCGGTGCCCAGAAGATTATTTTATCAAATTTCCAGTTTAATACATTTTCTACCAACTTTAGGAGAGAATATTTCATATTCATCTATTTCACGCTACATGTTACATTTTCGCTTCTCCTTATGATTTTCTCTTAAACATCAGAGTGAATTAAAAAAAAGCAGATCCTGGAAGATCGGCCTTTTTTTATAATTAGTTATGAAAATTGTTTTTTTACAACACAAGTCCAATTTGAGCTGCTGTAACTAAGAGCTCACTCACTTCAGGTCAGCCTACAGTTAATATCTAATAATAAAAAAATCTTACTTTTCCTTAAAATATTAACTTTTTTTTAAGAAATGTCTTAAAACGAAGTCATTGTATTTCAGTAAAAGTTATCCAAGACTTTTTAGAATTTTACAACAGATTTATGTGACAGAGAACACCAAGGACCTTGGAGGGTCAGTTTAGACCTGCTCAAAAATAGTGAAAAGAGGAGAATCTAAAAGAAAGAAAAACAAAAATTAAAACATACGCAAACATTTTTTGATAAAATACAGAGAGAGATTGACGCTCCCAGAAAAGAATTCTGGGCAGAATACCAGCTTTGGGTCCCCTGACAAAGCAGATGAAGTCCAGGCAAGAGACGTCCTGATGAATACTCCTGACAGCGCTGAACCACATATATACGTTCCAGCAGAGGCTGGTTTATCTGGTTTAGCAGAAACCTGTGGAGGTGTCCGTCCAACGTGCTTTCTCTGTCAAGCAACTATATCCTGCAGTATGGAGAGTTGAAGTGTTCACCATAGGAAGGGACACCAAAAAGAGGGAACCCTAAGGAACCACACAACAGAGATATCAAAGAGAGGGTTGAAGAACGCAGAGTCCGAACAAGGTGTTTTTTAGTCAACACAAGCAGGGATTTTTCTGAAACTTTTCCATAGTCCACCCTCAGTACCTTTCCAATATTAAGACAATGAAGCCAAACAAAACTATTAAACGTGAGTCTCACCCAATTTTTCTATCATATCTAAATTAAGGCGTTTTATTCATTAGGATGTTAGCTGATCTACATGGTGGTAGGGGTGTGTGTGTGTGTGCTCTCAATAGAGCGTAGTCGGTTGTTAGTAGTAATGAGGATATCAACATTGGTATCGATACTCCCAAATTTCAAGAATGACAAAAATCACCAGTAACTGGTACAGAATATTATATGTAAATAGTAATCAGTATCGTATCAAATATTACACGTGTGGTTTAGCCCATCACTAGCTGTTAGCCAATCAAAAAAGAGCTGTGATCTGATAACCTGAGTCACAACACAGTCAAGATTCGTTTTTAGTGAAATGTTAAACTCAGTTTCCTTTTCAGTGATAGTGATAGTGATTCAGTGTGTTCCAACAAGAGATGGTTGCAAATGTAATCAATTGAAATAAAGTTTGGTCTAAATGACAAAAGGGGCTTATTCAAATACACACTTTGTGTTTTAGAAGACTCATAAACTCATGTTGTAACAGTAAAATCTGTCCAACATAAGAGGCCTTCACCTCTCATCTGTTTGCTCGCCTGTTGGACAGGACAAGTTTAAAGGAAAAAAAGAACTGTGATTCATGTCAAGACTTGTTTTAAGTGAAATGTTATACTCTTTCGTTTTCAGTAAAGTGACACTGTGTAGTTTCATTTGAGGGAAAATTGAGGGGAAGGCACAGGAAAATTAACAAATTTTCCGTACTGTCAGTCGGAGTTAAGTCGCAGCAGGAAACAAATACATAATAAAGGAGAAAAAAAAGTTGTGCTGGTGCATAAAGCACATCTTTGTCAACAAAACAGCGACTTTTACTCCAAAAAATATGGAATTTGTTTTTTACAAGTTTTAAAAAAAGTAAAAGAATTGTTCTTTATTTTATTTTTCAGACAAGACAGAAAAAGCATGAAAGCTTAACTTTGGCATCTGCAGCAAAATGTCCAGTTGAGTTCACATCATTTAGAGAGACTAAGTGTGCCTTTATGAACATCACATGGACATCAGTTTTGTGCAGCTTGAACTTGCTGTCTTGGATTCATAGATGAATCTAAAACCTAGTAACTTCGGGAAAGACATAAACTTTGTTTCTCAGCACCTGTCTCAGGTGGATGAAGCCACTTGGATGCCATGATTCCACTTCAAGGCATCATCTGGATAAATCAGAGCCTTCCTGGACGCATGAGGAATACGGCGGTGGGATTCTGGGTCAACATCAACAGGAACACATTGGTTGACCTCGGCAGTTAGCACCGACTTTAACCGTCTAAAGACCTAATTTAACACTGCAAAAAGAGACATCAAAGACATGAAAAATGCGCTTAAAGGCTTGACTAAGACTGTTACAGTCATGAAGAATGAGCTAAAGCGATTTCTGAGCTAATTGCAGAATTCAGAATACTTCGGGCCGCAGAGAAAACAAAGTATACTAAGTATACTAAATATACTCAAGAAACAAGTGGACCCTAACCCTAACATGACAAAATTGAATTAATGCTTTGAATGAGTGAAAATATTGTGGTTACATTTAAATATATTATAATCCATTTTAAAATCTCAAACTAATAGCTAGAGTAACGGTTCTAGAATGTAAAAATAAGCATTGCCTGCAATATGCACGCTGACCACTGGGGACACTACCTACTACTAACTTTGAACAACAGTCTTAGATGAAAAGTGAAGCCAAACAAAAACTATTAAATGTGAATCTCACGCAATTTTTCAATAATATCTAAATTAATTTACTTTTTTACTTATCCCACAATGGGGAATTTGTTCTCCACACTTTAACCCATCCCCTGGGGGGAGCGGTGAGCTGCAGACTAGCCGCGCTCAGGGGGGCTACAGCTGGCTGGAGAGAGCGGGGATCAATCCGCCAACCCTTTGGTCGTTGGACGACCTGCTCTACCACCTGAGTTACTGGTACAGATTATTATATGTAAATAGTTATCAGTATCGTATCAAATATTACACGGGTGGTTTAGCCCATCACTAGCTGTTAGCCAATCACAAAAGAGCTTTGAGCTGATAACCTGAGTCACAACACAGTCAAGATTCGTTTTTAGTGAAATGTTACACTCAGTTTCATTTTCATTGAAGTGATAGTGATAGTGATTCAGTGTGTTCCAACAAGAAATGGTTACAAATGTAATCAATAGAAAGAAAGTTTAGTCTAAATGACAAAAGGGGTTATTCAAATACACACTTTGTGTTTTAGAAGACTCATAACCTCATGTTGTAATGGTCACAATTTATTTACAAAAAACATTGGACCAAAAACAGACATTTCACACTGAAAGGCAATCATAATGGAATAATAGACCATTAATAGATTGAATAGACAATTTTAGATTGAAAACATACACAGGTCGCCACTGTAAAACAGTGATGCTTATTAACTGCATGAAACGGGAGGAATTGAATATGTGTCTAGTATGTTAGTGTAACATATAAACACTTATTCAGACAACCATAGTGTAAAGAACATGCTAACAAGTCAACTAAATTCTTTATGCAACTAATAAAAAAAATCACTAAATCCATTGAATTCTTCTTCGTCTTTGTTGAGCAATTTTGCTTAGAAGGTAAGAAGGAGCGGTGCTTCTTCTCCTGTGTTGCTGCCAGAAGTAAATACACATACACGCATTTTAATATTACTCTGCACATAATTACAGACATTTTTTTGTTTGCACATTTCATATTTTACATATTTGCACACTTCCTTGGTAGACTCTGTACATAGACATTTTTATTATAACTTTGTTAGATTTGTTGTTTGCACTTTGATGTCGACTGCTTCAATTTTATTGTCCGATTGGACAGTGACAATTAGGGCATGTTTCATCTTATCTTATCTCTTTACAGTGCCCTCTAGTGGCTGTTGGTAGAAAAACAAAAAACACAATGACTTTTTTTTTAATATCTTTTTTTGACTTGTATAAGTCACACCTGTGCATAAGTTGCATCCCTTGCCAAAATCATACAAAAAACAGGGACTTATACTCCAAGAATTTTGAATTTGTTTTTACAAGTTCAATAAAAAATAATGGGGACAGTCTACCAGCTGTCCCCGACTTACCCTCTTCCTCTTATAATCTCTTAATAGGGTGATTGGGGGGGGGGGGTCAGTCTGCGATGCACCTTGGCGGGAGGAGCTACTTGGCAGTGGTCCCCCTCCCATAGTTGCCGTATGGAATAGGCACCCCCCCCCCCGGTTTTAATTGCACCTTGGACCCTATAGGACCCTTGGTGGGGGGGTGCTTGGACATCACTGCAAGCAGCAGATGTCCTGTCAGTACCCTACCCGCCAATTTTAACTGCACCCCCTTAGTACAAACACCCTTTACTCCCCAAAATATACATTCCAACACAAACACACATACATGCACACACACCCTCACAGAAAACACACACACATGCATTTCACAAGGAAGGTGGAACCTCTGACAATCTGTCCCCTACCCTATCCCTAGAGGGGGCTACCAGGCCCTCGGTGACGGCGACCGTGTCCCTTGGGTGCTGGCTTCCTGGGCCCAGCAGCCCTCTCTCCACGCAGGGGGAGGGAACCCCTTAGTTCTCTGGCAAGACCAAGAGCCAGGGATCACATCACATCTGAGCCTGGGGGTGTCCGTGTCCCTGTGGTCTGGGTTCTGGTCCTGGCCCCTGGGGCACGGGCCTTTTTCATATTTTCCAACTGCTGGTGAGCCTGGTCAGGCCATATTAAAACAGCCCTTGGGGACCCTCCTTCCTCTTGGGCGTCCTCCTCCTGGGGGGGGTCTCTGCCTTGCTCTCTCCTGGACTAACCGTGGCAGGGGGCAGGGGGCTGCCTGGAGCGTGGGGGCGGGTCTCCAGCTCTCATCTGTTTGCCCAGCTGTCAGACAGGACAAGTGAAAAAAAAACAAAAACAATAATGGATTTCACATAAATCACAGAGAGACTAAATATGCGTTTATTAATATCACATGGACATCAGTTGATCCATCTCCTCACAGAACCCCGTTTTTCCTGGGCGTCCAACAAAAAACACAACAAATAAAATCAATGTAATAATAAATAAAGTTTAGCCTAATTTACAAAAGGTGTTTATACAAATATATACCTTAGTTAGAAAGAAAAAAAAATCACGTTAATTACATTAACATGATTCCTTTTTTTCTTTTGAAACTCAGTTTAAAACGTTCATGCTGCAAAATTTGGGCAAATTTCTCCAAAGTTTTCTCATATTTTGCAATTCTGTTTTTGTGGGTTTCACGAACAGTAATTTAAATGAATAATTACTTCAAATCAATTAAATATTTTGACCTGAATCTATATTCTATGAAAGTTTATTTCTTTCAATGGAATAGTGGAAAAGAGAACACTTTTCCATTACATCCAACTATTTTGGAAAGGGTATGTATTATAAGTCATTTTTATTTATCACCACAGTCAGCAGTATATGCATGTGGCTTTTGTAATATATTATCTATTATTAACTTCATAAAAAAAAATGATTTAAGTTTTTAGTGTTTTAGTTTTTTAGTGTTTTATTTTTTAAACTTTCTAAATACTTTTTAGACTATTTCCCTGTAAAGTTTTACTCACACACCAGAGGTCAGTGTTTCATAAATGTTAAATGTGGTCTTTCTTCCAGCTTCTTCTTTGTTGCAGTGTTAGTTTGGAATTGTCTACATAGGGTCAAAATTAAAAATGTTAATGAGAGCATTGCCTAAGAATCTTTCTGGCTAACATATTTAACCCACAGAAACACCTTCTGGGGCTAAATTGGTTTAGGGATCTAAAGAGGTTGGATGTTTAATAAAATACTGTTTTTTCAAGCCATCTGTACGTGTAATCTCTAACAGATAAGTGCTCACATTAACAAAGATAGAAAACAAAAATGTTCCTTCCCTGACCGTCAATCAGTGAAATTGGCAGGTCTGTTGTGCTGCTTCACCAGGGCTTCTCAGCCAGCCTTCGTCACCGCTGCGTCAGCGCTGATGAGCTCAGCGTTTGTCAGGAGGGGATCGGGGAGGGGGAGGGTGACAGAAGGGTGGATGGGAGAGAGACTGCAAAAACAAGCAGAGAAAAAAGCTGGAGAGGGAGAGAAAGAGAGGGATAGGGGTGTTGCCGCCTCTGAGACACTCACCACTGAGTAACAGCAGCAGAGTGGGAACACAGCATCCTTCTCTTTGGATATCACAAGGCTTTAATCTTCTTGTTATTACATTTTTATTTAAGAAAAAAAATTCTGCTGTAATTTTCAACATCCTTTAAGAAAGAAACAGCTGGAGAGTCAGCTGAAGAGGAGAGCTCATTGTAGACCCTTTCAGGACCTTGGACAGCGATAATGGCTCCAATGATGGAGAGCGGAGCTGAGCCCGGTGAGTCCATCCGACACACTCACGCTGCATCCTCTGCATGATGTGATTTAATGCGAAGGGACACCACCTGGTGT
>CM074505.1:5395163-5432086 GCA_037389245.1 Oryzias sinensis | reverse complement strand
GAATTGAACTTTATTGAACTGACTTGTTACCATCACTTTTTAGGGGGAGAAAAACCATAATAACACCCTGCGACAGACTGGCGATGCGATCTATCCAGGATGCCCCCTGCCTTGTCCCACAAGTGGCCGGGATAGGCTCTGGCAGCCCCGTGACCCCGAAAGGGAATAAACGGAAGAATATTAATGAATGAATGAACCCATAATAACAGCAATCTGCGGAGGCTTCTCTGGTGGTGTTTAGTTGTTGCCGAGCGACAACAGCTGATGGTGTAAAACACGCACCCTGAGACCATTTCCGACCCAGAACGGTTGAAAAACAGCTCAAAAAGTGCAGCAGGCATCACACTAATTTATTTGGGTGTACAAATGTCGATATGCATCAAAATAAAGGTTAATAAGAAGAAAATTATGAAACAAAAACACGAAAGCTAACTTGTTTACCTTTTGGTATATCCCTTCTAGGGTCGCCACAATGAATCAACTTTCACTGGTTCACAAAGGTGGTTTGGAAAAGAGTTGTACGTGGGACGCCCCTCCTGACACATCCGGGCCGGGGACCGGCACAGGGAGGCCCAGACTTGGGCCCACTTGTGTCTTCATGGTTAGACAGTAGAGTGATGGGTTTCGCCCGAGGACACACTCTGGGTTTCCCATGCACCAGTCTTACACACAGCCAATGAGCCATCCAGCCGCTACAAGAAAGCTGACTGAACTCAAATAACTAATGTGGCAACGGTTAAAAAAATGAAAATGTGACTATACCAAAACAAAGGGGATTTTCTGCATACTGGTAGACGGTATCATGCTCACTTGGCTGAATGGATCTTTAATGACTTCATATATGTGCCTGTAACCTCAGACATATTTTCACAGTAATCTAACAAGGGAAACAAAGAAAAGTCGTATTCAAAACAGATTTATCGCATGTCAAACCAATTGCTGTATAGATATATATATATATTTTTTTTTAAAGTGTACACAACTTTGTCTATAAGCACATGCTTCATTTGGACATTTATCCCATATTCTTGGAGAAATACAGCTGCTGTGGTTTAAAAAAAAAAGCAATAAGAACCCTTTCTTTGGTTTTATGAGAACCTTAAAAAGATTGTTTGTTGACAATGGACCAAAAATGATGAGGTGTCTGTTGTGCTAGTGGTGAAGTAGCTGGAGGTCTGCACGGCTTCAACGGCATGTTGGTGTCCCTGCTGATGGGAGTGTTTAGCTCGGCCGGAGATTGGTACTGGTGGCTGCTGCTCCCCGCCTGCCTTGGATCAGCCACATGGTGAGAGCCTTACACCCAGAAAGACATGCAAAGAGCCCAGACTCTTCTCTCACGCTATATATGACTGTCCACCTATTTATTAAACATGTTTTTTTTTCTGTAATCTGTAAAAAATAGTTCTTCCTGTGTCAACTTTACTCTATGGTGGCATTTTTAAGGCTACATTAAATGTAAATAAAAAAAATCAAAATTAAGTTTAATGAAGTATTTTGCTTTTAAGTTGCCACCAAGTTTGCTGCCAACAATATTTTCGTTGTGTCCAGAGTAAATGTAGAGCAAAAAGGCTTCCATTTTTCTTATTCTTCATGATCATGAACAGCTTTTTTTTCTTTCTTGCAGCATCTTTTTATACAGCGGACTCGCCACATTTTTGCAACACTGGGACTTGCCTGCTGCTGTGTTTCCCTTCAACACAGTCATTGTACTTTATCTGCTTTGTACGGGCCCAAACAATCCGTATTTTCCTCATTATCCCACCATGCCCCCTGGAGAACTGGAGCACAACGGCACAGAGCTTGCAGCACTAACGGTGAGGGTTTTGATCATGAAAGGAAAGTTTTATTCAGGTTCTCAAGACATTGGTTTGTATAAATGTAACACCTTTGCCTTTTTTTATGGTTCGGACGTGTTTTTTGGTAAGCCAAAAACATACACATAGTACCAACACAAAGGAATATTTGAAAGTAAAAGAATATTTTGTGTAATACACATAACATATATATTTTTGGCTGTTTCCTGCAGAAACCTCTGCAGGAGAGGAAAGAGATCTTGTTGCCTGCAGATTTCTGTAGTAAATATCCCTTTAGTCCTGTGATTCGCTTTGAGATTTGTTCAAACGCCTGCAAAGTTGCACTGGAAAATGAGAAGATCTCACATCTTACACAGTGTAGTATGACTGTAATATATTTAAGACCTCCCTGAAGCCTTAGTGACATTCACCCATACAGGGGTGGACCCCTAAAGATGCTGTGGGTTCTTGGGTTGTCCGGGTCCGTGGAGGGTCGTAGACAGATGTGGCTGCATCTTAAGGAGAGCACAGGTGTGTCTTGCAGAGGTGGTTCATGCAGGCACCCTAAAGCGGGTCATGAAAATCGAATGTACGATTGCTGTGGGTGTGGAAGTATTCGTACAGAGAATGCAAGTTTCATGCACTCTAGTGGTTAGTAAGGTGCGAGCACTTCCTCCATACTTCAATTCAATTCGATTTTATTTGTATAGCCCAAATTCACAACAACAGTCGTCTCGATGGGCTTCGTATCGGTAATTGAAAAAGTTAAACATAAAATCACTGTGTACTGACGCTGCACAGAGGGGCGTGCACATTATGCATATGTTTTTTGTAGGACACCAGAACACTCATCACACAAATTTCCTAAATTTTAACAGACCATCACACAAGAAGCAGGCTCTTATCACAAGAACAGCACTTACAGGCTTCTTGTACAGTCAGAAGAATTTGCACAACATGCCTGCAGCTAACCTACTTCGCCCTTACTTTAGCCTTGCATGGTGTGTAAGTGTTTGCTATGACCTGACGCTCACAGCATGCCAATAGAAAAATGTTCACTCCACAGGCTCACTAAGCGGTCTACGATCTTGATATCTTGTGCAGGACATCTGCGTTCCCCATAGTGGTCTGCCTATTTAATCCACGTCTAGCCCTAAGGGCAGGTGTGACAAAGTTCACCAGGACTTTTTTATGACCTTCATACCAAAGCAGTTGTTTTACATTAATTCTCCACATCTTTTTCAAGACAAGTGCGGATCTAACAATTTTTGTAGCACAAAGAGAATCTACTTAATTATACCATAATGAAAACAATTATAGAGTTGATCAATGTGTGGTTTCATATACAGGTCTCTACCTGAGCATTGAATTGAGACTTGAACGATGTTCTGGTAGCGCTTCAAATGTTTGTGGAGCTTAGTAGAGAAAATCAGCGGGAGAACTCCATCAGTATTCCATTCATGTTTCCAGAGAACATCAAAGACGGCTCTAACCAAGCACGTCTTCCTGAGCATTTGATGAACTGTGATGTCATGTCAGCCTCATCTTAAGAAGAAAACGTATACCCAGATATTACAAATGCCAGGTTTGTGGATAGTGAACCCTTGAAAAGAAATAGTAGTTCTTACCAAAGTTACACAACATTTTTACATTTTACCTCAAAATGTAGCTGATTTACGGTAAATGTTTGTAAAGTTTAAAATAAACTGGTACCATGGTAAATTATTTCACACTATCAAGTTTTAAAATGTAAGACTAACACATGCATCACAATTTAATCACTGGATTACTGCAGTGACATTCTGCTTCACCCTTAAAATGGATGAAGATAACACTTCATTAACAAATGGCAGTTTAGTTTGAAAAATGTTTAATCCACAAGATTAAGCTGTCCCTGATAACTAGAGGCACAGTAGCCTCAAAAGACACAGAAGAAACATATAAAGAGCACAACTCACATCATCGTCCACGTCTGACTCACTGGTTACTAGGCAACAATTCCTGCCGGACCATTTATTTAAATTCATACTCAGCAAGACAGTTTAAAATTACATTAAGATTTCTCTGTAATTAATTCTTACTGTGAAGATGTATGTACAAGTTAAGAACTTTTATGCTGTTTTTTTGTTTATTTTCTGGGAGGAAGATTTAATCAAGTGCTTGCAATGTGCCTCAAAAACTGCACAAATTATTTTTTCCAGCAACTCATTCAAAGGAAATGAGCCGCTTCTCCGGAGACAACGGTCCAAGCCGACCAGCTGCTGCACTCAGCTTCTGGTCCAAGAAACCAGCTGGTATCTAAGTGCTGAAGGGATGCATTTTCATTGCCATGCTTTCAGCGTGGAAATGGACCAGAGAGAAACAGGAAGTGTCACGTGGAAGGTGTTAGAATGCTCAGTAAAGTGACAATTATGAACCCATATTTCTTTACGCTCTAAACCCATTTTTGCCTTTTTAGTTTTAGTATTTTCATGTCCAACAACATTTAGGTTTTAATATTGTTAAGTTTTTACTTACAGCAAATATTATTTTGCTGTAAATAAAACAATGTTTTTTAAAGAAACTAACAAATATTTCCTCATCCACGTCTGGATCGTTTTTATTGGCAGATATTTAACGCCAATTTTTAAGAACAATGGAATTATTTGACCTACATATCATCAACACAAAATAAAAAATCTTCAATTCCTCTTTGTTAAATGACCTTTTTAAGATGTTTCTATGACCGATGATCTGACATTTATGTGGACAGGATCCTGACATGCCATGGTAATTACCCAGCTGATTCGTCTCCCCCATTTTCTTTGACTAGTCAGACTCTTGCATTTTTATCTAAAAAGTGCACCAAATGTCAAGCAATAAACATTCTAGTGTTTCATTCCCTTTTAATGTGGCATTTTTTCAAACAATGCATGCATGCTGTTACTTTAGCGTCATAATAATATACATTGCTTACCACTCATGTTGGGCAGCTTTTAGGTAAACTAAAACTATAGTGATGCAGTTCAGATGTTGAAATTGAATTAAAAAACTAAAATGCTAAACACAGAGTTGACCTTCCTTGACCTTTGAGCTGGCTACACCACTTAGACTTGTGTTTTTGGATAACTGCCTTGTGTAGTTTTCTGAACTGGATAATCACTACACTCACAGAAAAGTGAGATTAGACTCAGACTGAACAACCCAATGCTGCCAGGCGTGTTGAATATCAAGATTTTCACAAAATCTCATTATGAAACATCACAGCGCACGGCATGATGTGTTCCCCGCATGAAATTACTTTTCACAAGTTTCCCCTCCACCAGAATGGGATTATTCTCAATATGTCCGTCTTTCTCTCTGTTCAATCATCTTGTTCCCACTTATCAGTAAATCTGTCACTTTATTCTCTAATGTTTCATAATTTACCTTTTTTTTTTACATTTCTTCGTCTTCACACTTTATGATAAACTCAAATAGTACATTGAAATATTGGTGTTTTGTCAAAACTAACAGTTTGGAACAAAATAATCCACTATCAATCTTTTTTTTTTACCCTTTATTTTGTATGCTTCTTTTTCATTTTTTCCCCTCTTTTATTCTCATACTCTTTCTAAAGTTCTCTCAAGAAACTGAGACGTTTTCTTTCCATCTTCAGTGTCTTGAACTGGTACCTCTTTGCTCCCACAGCTGTGGTGGCACAATAAGCCTTGAACAAACACAGTTAGACCTACATGATTGTTAGGCGACGATGTAATTACAATCCGTTTATGATTTGTAAATATTAGCATCAGTTGTGTACCCATCATGTTGCCATAGAAACTCTTCCTTGGTGACGGAAAAAAGTATTTTTCCAATAGACTGAGTGTAGGACAGCATATGTGCCCCTCACCCCAAAAGTACATTTTATATATCATTCATATATCATCAATTTATATTGGAATTGGCCTTGAACTTAATTGACAACTTTTGACTTACAGATAGCTGAAATCTTCAAAAACTGTGTCTCTTTCTCCAGGTTCTTGGTGGCATCCCTCTTGGCGTGGGACAGATTTTTGCCTGTGGGGCCCTTAAGCCTTCATTTCTCATCCTTGGCGCTGTAGTGCTTTATTCTCCTCTACTGGCGGTCCATGCTCTACTCGGATCAGCTGTTGGAATCCTGGCCGGTCAGTCTGAAACGAAGCATGTGTTTAGCTCAGTAAAGCTCAATAAAGGGACTCTGTTACTTGAGATTAAAAAAATGTTTTGAGAAGACATAAGTTCCCTAAAAGAGAGTAAAGTACCATCTGGTATTTATAGTGTTTTTCTGTACATAATTCTACAATTTTAATTTCTGTGCAAACAATGTGAATTAAGATCAAGTGTTGTAATACCAAAACATGTTATTGTTTACCGGTACATATATTTTGACTAAATACAATGAGACTTCAGCAGACCCACACTTTTTTTTTTTAATTATAATGACCGATGAAAACAACTGATACAAAAGTGATTACAATTATTACAGTTACGAGTTAAATAACAAATCACTACTGGTCTTTGCCTTCTAATACATGGAAATACCAGGCATGAGATCATTTCCATGAAGCTTGAGCGTCCATGTAAACAAGCAGCATTCTTCGTCTTCTGGCTAATCCCATGACTGTTTATTCGTTTATTGAAAAATCAATGACCTTTTATGGCTTTTCAATTAATTAAGTATTTTACAGAATTTCTAAAAACACTTTTTTAAGTAAAGAAATACTCACATCGGTCTATTTCCTGTTTTCTGTTTGCCAGATGTATGTGTGTTCCTCCGCATGCAATGAATTATGGTCTAATGGCTAATATTGTCCACACTTCACACACTGCTTTTCCTGTTGTATTGTGGGAGAGATTAAGTGCACTCGATGTTGGTCTTTAACCTTTTAACACCAAAGCGTTCGCCGGTGACAACAAAAATCAATGGCTTCTGAAGCGCCAATACCGGCACAAAACGGATTTTTGTTGCCCTGTTTTTCAGCCGTAGTTGTCAGCTTTTTCAGCTGTTACCTTAACCCAGGGGTGCTCATTACGTCGATCGCGATCGACCGGTCGATCTTCATGGACATGAGGGTAGATCGCGGGACAGAAAAGATAAAAAAAAAAATTCTTCTTAAAAATCCACCAGCCAATCAAAATCCTTACCGAAAGTTACGGTACTTGATTGACATGCAGTACGGCCAATCGGATATCCTCTGATACATACGTCCCTGCAGACGCGTGTTTAAATTCACTGAGCGCAAACTCTCTGTCATCAGATAGTCGTTTTCTGCCACTCGGCACATCATGTCCCCGGCAGCAGACCTCTCCGGGCAACCGGAGTGTTTATTGAAGCCGGCCCGCGTTTCTTCTCCTGCTATCAGCTTTGCAGTTCTCGCCCGATAAATACGAGCTCATTAAGAAAGCTGTTTTGTCAGAGGCACGCGCTTCATACGGATCCAGCAATGTCCTTAACAAGAAGGAAAGAAGAAAAGCTTGCTGTTGATATCGACCCAAAGTTGCTTTTCTCTGCTTCAGAATATGTTAGAATTACGTTAGTTACGTAAACGGTAGTTCAAAGAGCATCAGCCCTGGAGCTAAAAGTTTTGGAATTGAAGGGCTAAACATTTGGACACTTAAGAAAACGTTGAACAACCTGCTTAGGGAATATAGGCTAATTTTGTACACAGCCATTGTTTCCACAAAGTAGAAATGTGTTTTTCACAGACATATAACTGCAGCCAAACAGTGTTACAGCCCATTAAATATTTAGTGACTGTTGCACCCCTACAAAATCACAGCTGTCAGTTTTATGCATTTACCCATGAGACTAAACAAAATAATGAAGCTTGTTAGAGTGCCAGTAAAAAAACCAACTGAATAATGTAACTGTAGTCTTCCTGTGAGTGCCTGTAGTATAACTCAGTATCATAAATTTTTATCCTGTTTGACAGAAAATATCTATAATTTCTCAAACCATCAGTTAAAATGGTTAGATAGTCTGCTGCGGGGTAAATATTAAATTACACACCATTTTTAACGTGACACAGCCACACAAGGTATAGGATTCCCTCAGGCTACACGGCTGAATGTCACCAACAGCTATAGAAATGTTTTACTGTGGCAACCCACAGCACAAGCAGAGATGCACAGCAATTAACTCAGTTAATGGTTAAATGCAGAAACAGACTTAAAAAGACTTTTCCATGCTCTGCTCGACTGTTCAGGGAAATGATGAGAGAAAAGTCCAGTTTATCTGCTTCAATTTCAACACGTATGAAGTCCTAAAATACTATACTATGTGCGCAAATGTGGCTATGAGTCATCCAGTGGAAAAAAAAAAATCCTTTCCTGCTCAAAATGGTAGACACAATGCTGCTAATTATGGCAGACAATGATGCAACAAAAGCAACAGTTCGGAAAGAAGATGATCACATGATTAAAAGCAGGAAGACATAGTCAGCTGGAGATTTGCTCTTGCATTAGTGTGAGCCGAATACTAACTCCTAATACCTTTTGCCCTATTTCCTTTTTAATACCTACTTTTATTGTTCTTTTTATCTTTTAGTTTAAGCCAATTTAGGGCGCCGCCAGAGTTGCTCTTATGTTTCACAAAAAAATAATGACGTTTTTATGGGTTTAAAATTTCTACTCTTTTAGTGTAAAACGTCCTTTAGAATGTCTCTCGCTACATTGCGATTCAACTTTAGCGGCCGTGCTGTTTCGCTGATTGAGTCTTGATGGGATATTTTTTTGTCCTCCACTAAACCTCATCCAAGTTGCCGTGACAGCGCTGTCAACCAGCAGCACATAAAACCAGGAAGTTTTATGTCTCCATTACCTCATCCATCCTTGTATACAGCTCTGTTGCTGCTGTTGTCCTTCGGTATTCTCAATCACCAGGCCAACAAATTTTCTTTGGCAGCCTGACAACACATGTTTCTTCTACCTAGAAATTGAGCGACATTTTATTGTTGGGAGTTGCCTCCATTGATCTTGTCTGTTGTCCTTCTAAGGCTTGTTACTCTCTTTTTTGGCCATAATTAGCAGTTAGCTTTCCTAACTCTTACCCTTAATAGGAAGTTGATGTTTAGTCCAGATCTATTAGTGGTCAGTTTATAGAACATAGTAAATATGTTGTAGAAAAAGGTAGAAAATTATCACAAAAACAAAAACAAACCCAGAGCTTTCTAATTTAAACGTTTATACATCAGAGGTGTAGAAATAACTCAACAAGTCTCAGACACTGAAGGGATTTTTCTAGATTAGCAGGAGAGATATGATGCTAAATTTATCTTTACCAATTCAAATCCATTTGTAGCTATGCTACAAGTTCATCCCAAAGGTTGAAGTTAGAAATACTTTGACAAATGTTACACTGAACAAATCAACATTTGTAAAGAAGCAAACAAAACTGGACAAGCCAAGATATATTAGATAAAGAGACCATGAAATGGATAAAACTTTTTTTTTCTCCTTTGCCCAAACATTTATTTTTGCTTTGATGCAACTTAAACCCTTTAACTTTAGCTCATGTCAAAAATTCTTTCCTCATCCTTTCCCCTTATTCTTTATCCTTTTAAGCGGATTCTGAGGCGGAGAAAAGCAGTTTTAACACTTAATGTTGGTAATTTGTTGCGCATCAGTGTAAAGCCGAAATAAAAAACTGTTTTCCTCCTCATCAGAATCAGCTGATGAACGTTGATCATGTAAAGCGTGTGTTATTTGGTGTCACCTGCAACGTCTCTGGTGTTGGAGTGTTACGGTTTTTTGTAGAAATTTCCAAAAATATTCATGATAAATATATAACATACTGCAATTATCAGACACCAAAGATTTTTTGGCCACACTTAGAATTAAATAGGTGCCTCATCCCCTTTTCTTTTAAGATAGATTATTAATAAAGAAGGTGATTTATTAAAGAACTTTGGATTAACTTGTATCCTTTAGATGTGAACAAATTTAACACGTGAGAATAAATTACTGAAATAGAAAAGACCCCATTTATGGCATTTTCTCATTAATACCCTTTTGTAGTGGGCCTTCAATGTGGATTCCTCCTCAAATAAATATTTTTCCAAACTGAAAGTCATTCGATAAAGGATCTAGTGATAATAAAGAAAATACACTATGTAGGATAGTAAAGTCTTAACAAGCTTTTGTTTGTTTTTTTCCTTTGGCTTCTCCCTTCAGACGTCGCTGTAGCCAATCACACGACACTTTGCACATATTTGGTTTCAGTCTACGACCAATACCCCTCCTGACCCAACACTCTGCATTTACCTGGACTTGAAACCACCACATGGAAACACTAGAAGTTGTGGTTGCAGTAACTTACAGCGCCTGGTGGTCCCAAACGGTCTCCCTACCATAGGGTCCCAACCCTGCTTAGTTTCTATGACCAGATGGAAGGTGCTGATGGGATCCAGGGTGCATGGCTGTACCAAACTTAGAGTTAGATTTAAAGAAGAAACTATTTTGTTTTAGCACAAAGTCGATATACTTAGATCAGTTTATTTTCTTTTGTTAGGATAAAAAAAAAACTATAAAAACCATTGGACAGGACTTGGTGATTGTAAAATAAATACTTTTTACTCAATGACAGTAAGATGTGTCTGTCAGTGATTGGTCTGTCAGTGAAACATGGTGGTTCACACTGAGAGCAGAGAGAGAGACATGAAGTCTGCCTGGGACTGGCACAGCACAAGCCATATTTAGAGCCTTCACTCATAGCAGTGTGTATTATTCCCATGAGGGGTTTCCAGAAGAGAAGATCAGGGGCTGTATGTAGGCCAAAAGCCTTTCTACCTCCTGCTGCAGCCTTTTTGTAGAAAATTATTCAGAAAGGCTTCATGGTGGGATCACATACAAGAGAGATGGCATAAAGAAACTGCTTTGTTGACTTGTTTACTTCTGTTTGTGCTTGAAAAGCAAACAAAGGAGAAATATGTTTTGACAGGAATAGAGAACAAATAGTGTAACAGAGCATCAGAAATTAAAAAAATTGTCCTCCTGATTTCCATGAAAGGGATGATATGATCAGGAATTAAAGTGCACCTTCCCTAATTAAATCAACAAAACAGGCTGTAAAAAAGGAGAAAAACTCCTGTGGCAATTCTTATATGTAAGGGTTAATGGCCGACGAAGTGTGCGTTGTTACTTTTTAACGCACGCCGTGGAAGCCTGAACCGTCCGGCGCAAAGTGCGTTAAAAAGTAATAACGCAAATATTTCAAGTCGATATACCAAGAGATTTAATGGTAGCGCTCCTTGGTATCATCCCAGCACAGATACGAGGGCGGCCAGAATCATACCTTCTAAATGTACTTTTTACAGCAGCATTAAAATGCATTACAATTAGATGGATGAAAACAGAGCCACCCACCCTAGATATCTGGATTCAGAAAGTAAGAGAAATCTTTCAAATGGAAAGAATAACTTTCCTATTAAGACATCAAATGCAAACCTTTAATGCAAGATGGGGCCCAGCAAAATCATTGATACTGTCATCAGCTTGATAATACCTCTAGCTAGTCAAATGCTGTCATGTTTAGTTTTTATATTTTTGTTTAAGGTGAAGAGTCTTACAGTGATTCAACTTCCCGTGTGTATCTTTGTTTGAATGTACCCACTGTATTCAGGTTGATTATTGTGGAAACCATGAAGAACACTGTGTGTAATGCTCTGTTGCAAAAGTTTGAATAAAATATAAGTAAAAAAAAAAAAGAAAAAGTAATAACGCACACTTCGAAGGCCATTAATCCCCTTATACCATGGTCACTTACAAAAGCAATACATATTAATAACCAGTTTTTAGTCCTTAATTCTTAGTCCGCGTCGCGCCGCACCACCGCTGCAGTCAAGATTCGGCGATATAAAGCGATATATATATGCTGATCTTTCCGATGGTTTGAATAAAGCATCAGTTTAGAGAGAAAGTTCACCTCTTATCGCTTGTTTTTGCCTAAATGACGAAACAAAAGGTTGTTTTAAAGAAGTCGGCGCAGTGATACAAAACATTTAAGCTAGGTGACCGGAACTTCTTTTTTCACCGTGCGGTTATCAGGTTTTAATGCACACCCAGCAGCCAATCAGAATCGAGTATTCACCCGGACCACGGTATGAGTAGAATTTAATCTAATGTTGTTCACTAAAGAATGTAAAGAACTTCCCCATCGTGGGATAAATAAAATCTTATCTTGTCTTAAAGACCCCTGATGGTTATGAAGGACTCTTTCTGTCAAATTTAAGGGGTTAATGCCTTAGTCACAATAGCCCTTTCAGGTGGGCAAAAGCCATTTGCCGGCAAAAAAAAATATCGCCAAATCTCTATGGAGCAAGCAGGTGGCCCATTTGAAATATCAAGGTCAGAGGCTGCTTGGCTAGCCCATAGAACAAAAATGTTTACATTGTCTCATTCTATTCTATGGGTATGCTGCGGATGGCAGGTCATATTAAACACATTATATATTGAAACATACGACATACTATATAACATATATATAATAACAACAGTACGGTTCCATCCTGGTCATGAAACAGTGTACCAGCTTTCCTCCATGTACGTGTCTCCTGTACAGAATGCGTGACTTTAGAATTGCAATTAAAAAAAGATTTTTTTTTAAAAAGGCCAAAAATGAACACAAATGTAACTCCACATTAGGAAAATCCTTTTAACACCTCAATTATATACTGTATGTAGCAGATGTTTTCTCTTCTTTAAGAGAAAATAAATCCATTCCTGTTGCATTGGCCTTCATTATAGACATTATTTTAAAAGGAGTTATTATTTCTGACATCTTTGTTAGGCCAAACACAAATTTTGAGGGAGAGGAAAATCGGTTGCCATAGCGATCAATCACATTCTCTCAGTGCTGTTACCAAGGAAAGCCAGGAAAGAACCGTTAATGTATTAATGTGTTAACCAAGCGCTGGAAAAATCAATCTTTTTCTGCCAAACAAAACATTTTCCATATTTGGTCAAAAGCAGGATTTGCTGTCATGATAGCAGCTGGTGACTGTGATGATGCAGCGCCCTCTTGTGGTGCACCACAGCTCTGCAGACATTTTTTTTCCTGATAAGTACCTGTGACTCATTTTCATCAAACTCAGGCTGGTTTTGTTTTTGTTATTTTCCCAGGTTTATCGGTGGCGGTGCGTCACCAGTCCCTGTACTCGGGTTTGTCTGGGTTCAATGGCGCTCTGGGCTGCATGGCTGTTGGCGGGCTCTTCTTCACCTTCAACTGGAGGACTCACCTCATTGCCATCACTAGCGGTGACACAAATTCATAACCACATTGTGTCGGGGTTCTTCTCAGCAGCGAATAAATAAATCAATCCGAAAATAGATGACCAAGCCAGCAGACTCCAAATTTCAAAATGGGATGTTATTGATCCCAAAACAATAATCAAATAATTAACTCGGCTGATTCTGGGAGAGCCTGTTGCCACCACTGCAACCAAGACTGCTCCTCCTCAACAGGGAAAAGTTCACCCCTTATAAAGCCTTAGCCCCTCCCACAGGCCAATTAACCAAACCATTCCTTAAAACCAATTCCTGGAAGATTTTTTAACATAACTCCAAAATCACAGATATTTAACAGAAAATAATAGGAACAATTGAAATACAGAAATAGCTTTGAAACAAAAATTAGACAGAAAGGGGAACAAAGCAAAAAAAAGAAAAACAATTCTGACATGTGAAGTCACTTCCTGTTTCCTGTGGATATGAACACTGTTCTGTACAATGCTCAGATTTGGCTGTTGATTCTGTTTAAAACCAAGTGTGCACCCTTAGAATTAAACAAAATATGAAATGCGAGTGATTTGTTTTGACTGTACACGTGTGTTCGGTGAAACTAAACTGCTACTGGGCTGGAAGAAAAGAGACAAAAACAAACGATTTAGGCTGGTGTTCAGGTGCTGTCCTGCAACCTGTGACCCCACATCGTCACACACATGCTTAAGTCTGACTTTATGGGTCAAGTTTTAATGGATCAAAAAAGAGGACGCAAACATCACAGTATGTAATTCAAAGCTGTTTTTGTCAGAAATGGAGCCAAACACGGCTGTTTTTCTGTGGAAAAACTCACAGCTGATTGTCAGCTCTTGGATGAAAGGCCTGTTGTTTGTCTGAGTCTTGAGTAATCAAAAGGCCGTCGTTCACACGTCACCAAGTCTTTCTGCCAAGCCAGTTGGAGCACTGAATCATGCAAACCCTTTAACGGAAAAAATAAAAATATTTCATAGATATTGATGTCCGCTGAGCTGTAATAGACTCTGTAGTTTAAACTGTAACTAGAAATTCACCGGTTGAAATCAGTTGCCTCCTTTAAAATTCTGCATGTTTTTATTCCGTCCTGCAGCAATCCTGGGGGGCCAGACTGTTATTTTGCAATTCATCTTTCTCACTGCGCCTCTGCCATCTTCAACATAGTGAATGGCCCTCCCCCAAAAAATGATGACATCACAACATCCAAACCCAGAATAAGGCTGAAATGTCTTATGGGGCTCAAAATGTATGTTTCAGAATCCAATGATGATACCAAAACCCACATGATGGGGAAATCCAAAGGAAATATTTGACACATTTTATTTTGGTTTATTTTGACACAAACACAGGATCCATATGGAAACGATGCTAACAGAGAACCCACCTGCTATAAGACGGCTGGCCTCTGTGAAACTTTATAAGAAAATCTTAAGTATCAGTCTTTTAGAGAGCCTTTTGATTGCGTTTAAACGTTTTCCTTCGTCTGCTGGTTCGGTGGCTCCTCTGTTAAAGACAAAATCTGGCTCAATAACATAATTAAAGTCTATTCTAAAAACACTGGTATTGAACAGAAGAGCTTGAACTCTTTATGGGAGAGGCAGGTGGTTCAAAAAGCAAAAAACATTATTTTAACACACAAACACGTCCTGTCCTCCAGTCTTTCAATGGTTCAGTCCGGCAGGTACAAATCTTTTATTTTTAGTGCTATAAACATTTCAAACTGTAAAACATACTGTTTTACTGCAAGATCACAACTGTATTTGCCAGTTCAAGTAAACGATGTTTGTGGATATAACCTAAAAAATGTGTTTTTGTTTGGTTTTTCTCACAGCCTTCCTGTCTGCATATGCTGATATTGCTCTGAGCAACATGTTGGGAGCGGTAAGTACCCACCGTCTGTGGGTCAACACCTTTATGGGATGGCTGGGTAATATTAGCATTATATTCATACAAAAACTTAACACAATTTGCCTACATTTTGAATTTTCGTCCTTTAACAAAAACCAAAACTACAAAAAACTATGATAAAATCAGACTTACCTTTAAAAGTGAAAAAGACTAAAAGCAAATTGTTTGGCAATTAAAAAAAAAAAAGAAAGAAAAAAAAACTTGAAAAAAGGCGCCTCCCTCTACTTCTTGGCTGGTACTTCAGTGCGGATTTTATGTAGCTACTACCATCTACTGGATTTTATCAAGTATTACAATCTAATCGAAACAGCATATGCAATTTTAAACATAAGGCAAGATCGTCCTTTATTTAACCATAACAAGAAAGGAAAGATTAGGACTGCACAGTAAATCACAAATTTATCTTTATCGCAATATCAAGCTGTTCAATATCGCAGAAGATGACAAATCTTGCTATAAATGATTACCTAAAATGTGCCGAAACAATTAATTAACAAATTAAATTAATCCCTTTATGCATTCGAGCAATCGGATGGATCCCTTCACGTTGTCGATCGAGTCCTATTATGTTGGATTTTCACCTCCTATCTAGACCAGGGTCATTTGGAGTGTAATTTAAGTTATCTTAACTCTTATTTAAATGAAAGTCTTGCAGTAAAATGGAAACAATGTTTTTGGTTGTTTTTTGTTCATGCATAGCAAGTTATATCGTAATCGCAATATTGATTACTAATATCGCAAATTGCAAGTTTTCCTCATATCGTGCAGCCCTAGAAGAGGTGAAAGGTGAGGTACCTCCCACTAAAAACCTAAATATACTAAAAGGTTCAATTCATTTTATCTTTATTATTTAAAAACATAGTTATGAACACATTTTTATATAATAATTTCGGGCAAAAAGCATTTAAGTAGGATGATTTGGGAGTGGATCTTTTTCATTGATGAATCTTTCCTCTTCTGCCTAGTTGGGTCTTCCAGCATGCAGTTGGGCAGCAACTCTAACAGCCACACTCTTGCTGCTGCTGTCTGGAAACTTAGCAACATACCGCATCCCCATTGGTCAAGTGAAAGCCCCTGAACACAACCTGCGCTCCCGCAGCCAATGGGAAGCCGGCAACACAGTGGATGCAGAGAGCACAGATGTGTAATGTGAGCAAGCATCATGAAGGAGAGCTTTGAGTGAGGAGAATTGGAGCGCATTCATATTTTTTCTGCTCTCTTTCAGAGTCAGTCATCCATCAGGTTAGAGAGTGGAAGCACTTCTTCAGCAATGTGTCGTAAACATAGACTGTATTGGAGAACTGGACAGAGTGACCCTTAGGAAGTACCTGCTGGCTCCAAGACAACAAAATCTTATCAGAATAACCATTTTTTTCTCTGCTCCCTTTGTTCAGCATGCCTCAATTAAAGTAGGGTCTCACGTCAAACAATCAAAACATTTGATTGACAGGTTCTCCTGAGCACGCTTTAAGGGGTGTGTACTTCCAACAAGCTCACTCGTGAATGGTGAGTGTGGTTGTAATAGAAAACAATGACTCAGACCATCGCTGATTACTGACGTCACCTGGCTCCAACATGACAGTGTCTATATTGCAAAACAAATGGCGGCGGATTTGACTTAATTTTGTTGGAGCCAGAAAAGTCATTTTCTATGGGTGACATCACACTCACTCACTCACTCCAGTTCTCATATACAGTCAATGGTTGTAAATGTTTGTGTAAAAAGAAAAAAAGACAAAGTTAACTCATATTTTTATTATTAAACATCAACATTGTTGTTTCAACAAATTGCCACTTTAATTATCTGCCATCGCTCATCATCAAACAAAATGCATTTAAAAAAGCATTTTTAATCAAAAAATGTTTTGACAAAAACAAAGTTGAAACAATGTACAATAAAATATTTTAAAATTACAGTTTTATTATCTTAAAAAATTGTGGCTTTTATCATTCATTTTAACTGAAGCCATAGTGCAGACCTTAAGCTGTACTTCCTCAATGTAAACAGAAGTTAAGAGTGACACAAGAACAGTTTTTTATTTAAATGTACAGGGATCGGATGTATTAAAACAGTATGGTGGGCTTTGAAACACTATTGCTAAGTTGGGTGATAGAGATGTTAATGCTTTTTATTGTGTATAAAACAATAAAAGAAGAATTGATGAGTCACATTTTTTTCCACTCAGTGCTTCTTTTTCAGGATTTTAGGAACACTGACCAACCCTGTTTCCGAACTCTTCACCAAAACTCACAAAAGTTTTTAACATTAAAGAAATAATTTAAAAAATTCCTCAAAACAAACAAAAACATCAGTCAGGTGTAGTGATACCTATTTGCAATACCTTTCTTCTAAGAATTTTATTCCCATCATGCATTTCTTTTTTCTGTTATTTTTTTCTAGTTTATACCCACAGTTTTATCAATAAGCACCTCACAGATATTTGTTATCAAGCATAAAAAAGTGCCTTTAAGACAGTTATTGATCAAGCACGCTTAAAAAAAAAGGTAAAAATTAATACCTGCTTTAAAAAGTGACCTTTTTAGGTTTAATTACAAAGGAATAAACATTCAGAGTCCTACATGTGTGGAGTTGGATTGTGAGTGTTGTGCTTTGTTTGTGTGAGGTTGTGATCCACCCTATGCTTCATCAGTGTTCTGATCGAAGGGAAAATGACATCTGTTTTCACGTGTAAAGCCTTAGTCACTTGTTTTTGGGTTGTCTGGGTCGACGGAGAGTCGTAGAGGGGAGCGGCTGGATCTTAAAGGTAATGTAAGTTCAGTTCCCCTTGAGGCTCGTGAGACCAATTGACCATTGTTGTACATATGGTATCTGTATTGTGAAGTATTTGTAATGCTTATGTCCTTACACAACACTCTAATTGCTAGTAAGGTGAGTACCATTCCCTTATTAACCAGTGATTCATGAACAGGTCGTTCTGGTGATGTGTAAGTGTTCGTAGGTTTGCCTGTAGGACCACCACACAAACTACAGCCAGTCTGCACACAAGGAGCACACATTTATCGCTTTAACAGCACTAACAGGATTCCTTGTGCAGTTCGCAGGACTTGAGGGGGTTGAAAAAATGAAAAATCTGTACTACACGTCTGCGTCTCACCTATCTCACCTATCACCTTACGTATAAGTGTTTGACTTTAGCATCCAACTAGAAAAATAAAGGTGCATGAACATTTTCTCCCTCTGAAATTGCCGTCTACAATTTAAAAATTTCATTCAGGCCACCTGTGTGTCCTGTGCAAGTTTGCCCGTTATTCACCCACAGGACAGTGACTAAGGCTTAGATGAGCACACAACCACTCACGCAAAAAAGGAACACAACCGACACCAACAACAAATGTTCAGTCAGGAAGCTGTGGAAGGACGTACATTTTTACCAAGTGTGTCAACAGCAGAAAATATGCTCATGTGAAAATTTTTCTTAAGGACAAACATTTTCTTTGTCGATGACACATGCATATTCTTGCAATCTTTTAATGGTTTTAAAGTCTATACATCTATCACTGATAAGAAAAGGCCAATATTCTTTTTTCTTCTTCTAAAATGCATGCAGTTAAAATAGAGATGTGCTTGTGGTCACATCTGTATAATTATCACATCTACTCCGAATGAATATGTTTATTCATGCATCTAAACAAACTCGGCTCTGGCATCTGCACATTACTGAACTACATTTAAAGAATAAAAAATTAATTAATAAAAATTAAAAAATATTTATAAAACAAAAAGGTAATTAATAAACAAAGAAGAGGCTAGAAAACCACAAAGATTTTGCATTAGAAATGAAAAAAATAAAATAAAATAAAAAACTTAAAATAAGAACTCAAAGTAAAAAAGATTCTGTCAAATAGTTAGATTGTAGATGAAGCAAAAACGATTCATATGCACTTTTATGGGCATTTACAGAAAACCAATTTGGAAGTTACTTTCTTTTTTGATACGTTTTGAATCCGAGTCATTTCTTTCTTACAAAAAAGCACAGTGTTGGTGCTGAAAAGAACATCAGTAATTGATGATGTGGTCCATATTTAAAAGGGTATGCTCTAATTATTTAGTTTCAGAGCCAAACTCTCATTTTCCCCTCACATTCAGGTGAGTCTGTGGGGTGGTTTTGGTCTCCAGAAGCAGTAGAAGTCATAAAATAAGTGTTTGGTTTTTTTTTTCTTTGTTTTGGGAGGTTTCAGACTAGGAAAGAGGAGCTGCAACAGATCAGGTGTGTGATGCTGGAAAAATTCACACCTTCCTCTAGTTTCACACTGCACTCATACAGATACAACAGCTGACCATTTGGGGGATCACTGAGACAAGCACCATACATTTTTTTTAAAACTGCTACTCCCACTAACCCCACATATATCTATCTATCATAGGTATAAACGCCCCCATGACTACAAGTTTACAAATCGGACTTTTTTCTGATTTCTGCTACTTTGGATATGCTTTTTTTAACTTTACACAATAACAATACTTGGTCTATTTCATTTACTTGTGCTTCTTGTTTTGCTGCACAGTTGGTCAACAATCCCACTGTAGTGAACCACACTAGGATTCACTTGCAAGCCAACATAGACCCCTTTTTTTAGCTTAACTTGTTTTGTCCACACAAAGTTGTCCACAAAGTTCAAAAAAAGCTACCTATCTCTACATCCCCCAAATTAAGAATATTCTCTAGAAAATAAATTAGAAGAAAACATAAAAACTTCAGTGCAAATCAAACCCAGTGTGGGAGTACCCCCTTTGCTATTGTAATATAAAAAAAAATCTTGAAAAACTATCATTGCCCTTGGAAATCTCTGGGTTTTTCCTGATTGCTGCCATACAGATTCAGATATCGAAATCAATGCCTCAACATTTCCCCTCCTAATGAAAGAAAATGAGAATTTTACTTCTTTGCTAAGTTAAGATCACCCCCTACTCTGAATGATATGTTTTTAACGTCTGAATGGTGAGTGCAAGAGCCTTTTTTCGCCAACTCTGTTGAATTGTCTGTCTCTTATTAGTTTTTAAAAGCCCCTTCAGACGTGTATCTGGACTTTTTGTTATTTTGACTCCAGTTTGACTAAGCTAACCCACGTTACCACACACTTTATTGCCATTTTGTTAAGTCAGCTTTAGCAGGACTCAAACCTGTGGGCTGACTTAAACTGCTTGCTTTTTTTAAATAAAAAGGTATAAGTTGTATCTTAAATTGACATTGGGCAAAAATCACTGAAGAATAATGTTTACAGGTCCTTAAACATGAAATAATAGGATGATGTGGCATGGGGTTTGATGGTGCCTCTCATACAGTCATGTTAAAGATCAGCTCTATGTTAGGTGCTAATAGTAGCTACATTTCACCTCAGTTGGATCCAAATGTACCATTTTTAAATGAAAAAAAATCATAGTCCACCACAAAAATTACAATACCTTTTCTACCAAACAACTGTCAATTACTATCATTGCATTGAAGAAATGATAACCTTTTTTCATTGCAACCTTAATCTTCACAAAGCTTCTTACTTTGTTGGGGTCTTACAAAAGCCACTGATGTGTATTGGACATATCTCTTCTAGGATGTAGACTTTTATGCAACACACTTATGGCTAAACAATAAAAATGCTTTGTTTGCACAAGTCAAACAAAAGTAGAACAAAACCAATATAATAAAGCCTCCACCACCGTGCTAAACAGTTGTCCAACAGCGTGGCAAAAAAAATAAAATCACTTGTTAAACCCCTTCATACCTGAATTTATTTCCAATTATATGAAAATATTCTTCAGTGGGTTTTTTTCTCTCAAGGTGATGCTTAA
This sequence comes from Oryzias sinensis, assembly GCA_037389245.1. Classification (NCBI taxonomy): domain Eukaryota; kingdom Metazoa; phylum Chordata; class Actinopteri; order Beloniformes; family Adrianichthyidae; genus Oryzias; species Oryzias sinensis. The sequence continues at coordinate 5,411,326 of CM074505.1, read as the reverse complement.
TTAATTTAATGGTGCCTTGTAAAATAGCAACAAATAGTTTATTGTCTCAATTACATTAACATTTTAGTCCCACACCTACATTTGATTTGTTTGCTGCCACAATTAAGGTATATTTCAAGTATGTTTTACTTAAACATAACCTTAATAGCATACTTTTTGTTAATGGAAGAATTTGTGATGCATGCCTTGTTTTTTACCTGGATTCCTGTTTTTCTTCCATATCTAACCTTTGGAGAAAATAACTAGAACATTATTACCAAATCTTTATTGGTGAATCTGTTTTATCAGACATGTTCACTATTTCTAATGATTTCTGTTAAAAGGATCTGGTAATAGCGCTAAAGGTTGTACCTGTTTGGAACTTGCTTTGGAGCTGTAAATGTGACATGGTTTAACAACTAACATGTCTGAGGTAGAATTTACCTGGTTTTTAATTAAAATTTCATTAAACATGACTGTAAAAGAGGGATGTGTGGCAACAATCACATGATCAACATTGCTGAGATGACCTCACGATGATCTGAATGACCGCATGTTGTCCCGGTAACAGACTGATGAAAGCATTACATATCTTGTGTGAAAAGGGCGTAAGTGTGTATTTGTGCGAGTGCTCTAATGTCTCTGTGGTTTTCATAGCAGCCTCCCTAGCACCACCCCCTCTCTGCTCCTGGCCTCTCCTCTGAGGATCTCCAGGAAGCCCAGTTTTGTCAGGAACTCCAGCCTCTGACGGTCTGTGGGCTGCACCTCGCAGAAGACACCCTGAGAACCTGCACAAAGACACAAGTGGAGAGCACAAACTGAAATATACCAGTGTGTTCGTCCCCAACACAGTGGGTCAATAATGTGCAAGTTTAAGACTGAAGAATTATACTTCACCTGAGACATATTCAAAAGTCACACAAGCTTTCAGTTTAATATTTGTGTAAACATTGGTCTGGACAAAACTAGATGGAATCCTTGGTCTTACATTCTGTGATAAGGATAATTTTACAGGATAATAGTACTAATACAATTACTTTAGTGACTTGTTGACAATTTTTGTTTTTTTAACTCAATTTTGTACATTTTCAGCACACAGAGAAAATCCAGCTGTAGTCTTTTATTTTGAAAATCCGCAGGATTTCATATGGTTTTTGTGTCAACATCCAGCCATGTAATTTTTTTTAAACTGGTGGCTGAGTGCTTAACTCTGTAGCCCTCATAGTGGGTTGGAAAATATGTTTTGCCCAAGTTTATCTCAAGTATTGATTACGGTTTTTTCCATTATTTTAGTAGGCCTTATTACTTTCCCAAACCACTTATCACAGACCATACCAGCATTTTCATTGAAGGTAACAACAGCCCAGCCTTTCCTAACCTGGACACAGTAAAACACCCTCACCGTTAGCTTTCAATGCCGCGAGGAGGGCGGTGAGCAGGGTTCGGCTGACACTGATGTCCACCAGCTCTGGAAGAGCATCCAAACGCACCTGCGAGGGGAAGTGATGGAGGAGCGAGTCTGGGTACTCACCCTGGTCCTCTTCAATTAACCGGATTAAGTCCTTTTAAAAGGAGCAAGGAAAAAAGATTTCCAGATGCTATAAATAGACATTCCATTTTCTAATTTGATGCATTTTTTCTTACTTTGACTTAGATTAATATAAAAAAATAGTGCATGTAAATGCATGAAAAAAATTTAAAAAACAGGTTCTTGATGACCTTTTGGGCATGGGGGGTTACCATAGAAAAAAATATCATCATTTGTGATCATTCTCCAAAGCCCTTTATGAATGGTAAATGGGATCAAGTATTCCCCCCTAGGGCACAGGGACCAGAAACACCTGCGAAACTGCAGCGCCAACCTATAACCACCAGGAGTAATGTGGGGTTCAGTTTTTTTTCCAAGGACACTTGGACATGGGAAAGCAAGGCGGGAACCAAACCTGCGACCTTCCAATGATAGGTTGACTGCTCTACCTCTGAACTACAGGTTATTTCTCAACCTGGGGGACATGTAAAGACAGGGTCCACAGCAACTAAATCCCACTGATAAAGGCAAAATAAAGAACTGTAAATTGCCAATAATGCATTTGAATGTAAAACCAATCTCCATTAATGGTTTGCTTGACTAATAGTTGAAAAGATGGCAGTATTTCCTCCTGGATTGTACCTGTATAGTGTAAACTGGTACTGGCTGCTTGTCCAACCTCATTGTCAAGTTATCATCTTACTAAATCAGTAAAGCAAAAGCACAGATTAAAATTTCCACTAAAATTTGATGGAGTGCGATAAAGCAGAACAAGTGGCTTTTGAATATTCATTTGTAACAGCATGGAAATCTTGTTTACCATTTGTGGCTTGACAAGGACTGGTAGTCATCCAAAGAATGACTGTTAGCATCTGACTGTACCCATTGCTTACTCATAGCTTTCTGTCTCTTGCAGCTGAAGAGTTTGTCACAATGAGTTATAAACACTTTATCAGCAGTGGGTGTTACAATGAAACCTCTAGATTTCTACAGACGGGCTTAGATGTTGGTTGATTAAATCTTGTTTCTAGTCAAGTGGTAAATATCTGCTGAAATGCTGCCCACTGTTCCCTGAGGAAAAATCATCCCAGTAAAATTATCTTCAAAACCCCAGCATATGCAAAACCCCAGTTTGAGTCAAACGATAAATGTGTAATTTTTAGATGGAAAATAACACAATTGATTTTGTAAAATGCCATGTAGTGGTTACATAGTGAAGTGCATTGGCTCGACATGCTTTCAACTTGAGAGAGTTTGAATGTCTTTCTTGTTAGTTCTGACGTCTTACAGGTGGGTGGAGGATCTTGAGGACCAGGAATGGGCTTCTCTGTACCGTAAAGAGCAGTTAGTTGCTGCTCAGCACAAGCATGAATATGACATTTACATATGTTTTTGATGCACTGCATATGTATAAATTCTGAGCAACATTTACTTCAAGAGTTAAGAGTGTTATTTGGACCGTCTTATTGGGAATCTTCTACAGAAAGCCCTTGATAGTCCAAGAGCAGGTGGTGGCATGTCAATGATTGTCAGATTTAAGCCATCTTGAATGTGTTTCTGCTTCTGCTCTGGATAATACCAAAGAAGTCATTTCAAAGAGATTTGGTTGAGGGTTTGATTCCAATTTACCATTTTACTCACCTGTGTGTATGGGTGTGTGCTGTTCCCTTTGGGAGGATATTTGTCCCTCATTGCGGGTATCCAACTGGCCTGGCACCTCTTGGCAAAGCTTCGGACATCTAAAATGCCCAAAACACAGCCGCAAACACTTAACTCGTCTTCAAGGATGAAGCTGTACTCTGGGTTTAACGCCAAGCATGGGCCAAGACATCTAGGAGGAGAAATGGATACGTATTCAATCCTTTACAAATGAGGAGCAGTATACAGAGATCTTTTTTCCCCCACAAATGAACACGCTGACAAACCTGTCTCCTATGACATCTGGGTGCGCTATGCTGGACTCTTGGCCCCCCTGAGTTCTTAAATGTAACTGACGGACCATACGGTATAACTCCACCTGTGGATTCAAACATTTAGCTTTTTGTCTTCTCACTGCAGAATTAAAAACCAAAAAGTTAAATTGTATTAATCAGGTAACTAGAAACCACCGGAACCTAATAATAAAACTTCAGATGAAGACCTTCTAAAACATAGCAAAATGATGAGAAGACAATTTCAAGGGGCCCAATGAAACCAAAGTCTTTGGACTTCAGTCAAAAGCAAAGTTTTGAGACTTGACATGACAGCAAAGACTTGGTAATTGAACCATCTATTGCTGTTTGTAATTTGAGCTCTTTTTTGCTATAAGAAGATCAGTTCCCCATACAGTGAATAGCAGAACAACAAACTTTAATACATAATTATGTTTTATGCATGTATGCATTTAATGGTTAAGCTGCCCTGTGCATATTCTATTCACATGACCGTTTTTACAAACAATTACCTTGCTAGAGTTTAGGGATATAGGTTATTTTGTTTTACCTTGTCTTTGTTGTGGTATGGCCTGACATTGTAAAGACGAGAGGTAGGGAAGAGAGGTGGGGGATGAGTAAAGAGTTCGCTGCAACTGCCAATTGGGAGAAGCATCTGTAAAACACAGACGAAATACAGAGCTTTGATTTTTTGTAAAAATTGAAATTAAATGTCACCAACAAGGAGACATTCGACTGCAGAAAAACAGATTTGACCAAAATGAGCATGTTCAATACCTGCACATCCCCAGACAAGCCCCCTTTAAACACCCATGGCTCAGAGTCTACGCCCATCAGGTCTGCTCCTGTGGTTTTCCCACACCCTACAAGACAAGAATACTGCACAGTCAAAATCTAGCAACAACCTTAGATTGCAGAAAACCAAACAAAGGAGGTAGCGAAACATTTATTCCAGTGCTTTCACATTTCATGCAAATGTCCTAAATATTCCAAGCAGTGCCGGCAAAGGCCTTCAACACAGTTACGGGAATATGTTAAGAAGTAATGGCTGCAAGTCTTATTTCTGTTATATACAATTATTTGAGAGAGTAAAGTTCGTGCTCACTCACAGTGAAAGCAGTTCCTCCAGGAGCCAAGAGCAGAGCTGTCACTCTGCACTCGTCCATCTGAGGAAGGTCAATAAAAGCCTTTGTCAAAGACATGTAGAACTGAATACATTTCTTTTATTAGGCACTGTCCACTCTAGCTTGGATCAAGGCTATTTCACTTCAGTCATCAAGGGCTTATCATTGCCCAACTCACTGCTCATAACTTGGATCAGAATGTTACACAAGAGTGGCTATAACCTAACCAAATCAATTCCAAGAACATAACCACATAAAAATATATCTAACATAGTAAAAAAGAATCATTGAAATAATGTCTCATACTTAATCCATTCATCAGTTTACAAGACACTTGGATGAGTGTCAAAATGTTTAAAGGAAGATTTTAAGTCCAGGAACCATGACTCAACTTCAAGACAATGTCTGTTGTTGATAGAAAGTATTTCTAGAATGATAGGTGGGTCTGAATTTTCGACAATCACCTTTTATATACACTGCGTTAAGAATACAGAAAGCCAGTTTGGACATCACGTTGCATCCAACAGCTGTTATTTTGTAAAAAATGGCCACCATTTAACTGTGTGATCGATGACGCTGTCACTGGCTCTTTTTCAGCTTAATAAACTACAATTAGTCCACACTCAATGCAAAGTGTATTGCAGCTTGCTAAGATGAAGCTATGAACTGGTTCTGTTTTGTAACAAGTCAAAAAAGCATGTATCTGTGTAAATTCATAAAGATGTGCAAATTTATACACATAACAAATAAAAAATGATAAAAAAGTATGACGTTTTTTGGTGTAATTAGCTTACTGTGTTCTTACCCAGCCAGCATACAAAGGCCTTTGCCACCAGAGCAGTGTTTCTGAGGTCCCACACGTATGGATAAAGATCATAGAGCACAGCCCTGTTTGCCCCGCCCACCACGCTGCAGTGGAGCTGTGCTATGTCTTCACACAGAGACAGGAACCTCGAGGCTCGTCCATGCCACTCTTCAGCCTGACATTGTCATAGAGCATAGTGAGTCATGCTCCAAACTTTGTCGTTTACATTTCGTTAGCTGAATGTAAATTTTTCCCTGACCTTCTGAGGCTGCACCTTCTTGCCGTTGGTGCTGACCAGGTGGCAGTTTGTCTTCAGCCAAGTCAGATCCTGCAGAAGTTTCTGAGCCGATGGGCCATGCTCATGGGGAAGGTAATGAAGACCAACCATCAGCCGCACCTGTGATTCACTGAGCAAACCCTTCCCACCACACATTCCCCGGCCCTGAACCTTCTCCCCCTGGCCTCCACTTGGTAGTGGTCCCGGTCTAGATCCAGGAGACTTTTGACTTGAATAGCTCGATCCCTTCTTCTCCCCCATTTGTTTTTCCCTGTCCTCTAAAGTGGGCGAGGAGGGAGGAGAGCTGGAATTCAGAGGGAAGACTGGAAGTTTTGCCACAGCAGAGGTCCCCCTGAAGGTGGAAGGACGGTCGGACCAGTCAGAAGTTTTGCAGCGTGATGTTTGGACATAGCCATGTGGGTCCGTCCGTATGGTATGACGACCTTTAATCAAGATGTCTTAGTGTTAACAAAAGCTAGAGAGCTTCTTGATATGCAAAAGTCCCCATATTTGACAATGTCTCCTTGCAGTACCTGCTTGTAGAGGTTGGTTAAGTTCTTCCATCCAGTCGTGCAGAGCAGCGGTTAGAGCTCTGTCAGGACAGTAGTCAAACTCCTCGTCTGCATCACAAGCAAAATTACAGAGCATCTTAAAAAAGACTAAAACAGTTCTGTAACAAGTCTAAACCAGTGATTTTCAACCTTTTTTTAGCCACGGCACACTTTAACCTTGAAAAAAATTCCGCGGCACACCAGCATCCAAAAAAAAAAAAAAAAAAAGGAGAAACTCATAGTCTGTATTGATCTAGTCCCTACGCAATCTCACATGCATTTTTGTGAAAATTGTGTCAGAAAAAGCTGGAAGCTGCTGCTGTTTTTTCTAAAAGTTGTAATAAAAGTTAAATTAGAAGATTTAAAAACTGTTTGATGTGTGTTCGTTGTGGTTTCAAGATGTTTAACAACAGACCTCATTGTGCGCTGAGACGCTATAACTTTAACTCAATGCATCATGGGAGATGTAGTGCGCAAACGGCCGGAGATCGCTTCTCTGAGCTTCATTGTTTTGTTCACTTGAACCACAGTCTGATACCGGATTCTGTTGAAAGCTACACCGCTAAAAACGAGCTTTAGCTGGTATTTTTGTTGGAACTGAGAGACTTTATGAGCTAAATTGGAACAAGGAAGGGAAGACTTTAACCACTTCTGATTGGTCAGACTGATGACGTGTGATTAAGCCTCCAAGAATGATTGGTGGAGACAGTTAAAGGGGCGGGATTTTTCCAAAAAACAGCTGAAGCTAAATCGCGGTACCGTCATTCTTATCAAAGTGTCTTTGATAAAATAAAATAAACACAAAGAAAAAAGTATTTTATGATCTTTCATATTCCTAACTACCCAGTGTTTTATCAGGGCCTGTTTGGATGAACAGAGAGCTGAAATCCTGGAGATGGAAAATGTTTTTAGATCAGTTAATGAGGGCAATTTCCCACGGCACACCTGACCATCTCCCACGGCAAATTAGTGTGCCGCGGCAAACTGGTTGAAAAACACTGGTCTAAACAACAGACAACAACTCAAAGGGTTGTTCAGTCTAATAACAAATATTTTTCTTGCATTTATTTCATAAAACTTAACCAGAGCTTTAATGCTTGGCTTATCCTTTTGATTTTTTGAGAAAATCCAAATATATAGAGATGTTTTGCAGAAGTCATGTAGCGTGATGTTTGTTCATAGCCATAGCATATCCTCATGCTCTGGCGACCTGTTATATTAGTATGAGACAAAGGAGATGTCCAATCCAAACCCCTCACCTTTCGTTTCCTCCTTCCCTGCTCTGAGCCAGCTTCCCAGAGTGTGGAGTGGGATGTAATTGGCTTCGAACTCGCAGTTTGGATTAAGAAGCAGGCCTCTCAAATGGCTTCTAAGTCCAGGCTCCCGGCCCTTAAAAGGGCCCAAGAAGAGGCGCCTGGAGTCATAGTCGTTAGCGTGCAGGTTGTCCCAGATGAGTGGGGGTCGCTGGAGGACAGACTTCACCTCAGCGAGGCCGTCAACTGACAGTTTCCTGGAGATGACCTTGCTACCTGTGGAATGAGAATGGGAAAGCTTCACAGTTGGAGAATCCAAACTGAAATCTGCAACAGAAATAGTTTTATAGTTATAGTTAGAAAAAGTTAAAACAAATCTAGCATTTCAGTTTGGTTCAGTTATTTTTTTACATATCAGACACTTCTTTCTCAGAGTGTCTGATTTCTCAGCTTAGAAACACTAAAAATCATGGAGCCCCGGAAAGCGGAACACAAAACAACTGAAGCTTCTGATGCAGAAATACAGAAAAAAGGCACACATTAGTAGGCATTAACTCAAAGGACGTGAGCAATGGGATCTTCTTTTCTCTATTCGTACGTAGGTGGATGTTCACATAAGTCATTTTAGGTTTGTGGAGGTGTTGGTGAGAATTTCTCTGAAGGCTTATTTTTATTTTAGCATATGTGTAATTGTGCATGGGACTGTCCTAACCAACCCAACCAAAATCGCTGCTCTAGAAATGACCCAAAAGAAAATCACTTCCTGACCTCTTAAGACCTGAGCTAATATTTGAGTTAACCCTCTACCAACATAGTCACAGTTAAGCAGAAATAACTACTGTGGTCATACAACCCAAGATGGGATGTCCATGCATGTGGACACCAGGTCGTCAGAGGGACAAGTAGGTGTGTTTTGACATTAACCTGTCCATATTACGCTAATTTCCGGCAGCAGGTCTTCTCCAACTGTTTGCAGGTAGGGTGACTTGGACACGCTGGGGGAGCACAGAGAACTGCAGTACTCTACAGAGAGAGAGAAGCAGAAAATACTGTTGCATGCAGTAAAACAAGCCTGACTGAATTAAGTACCACTTTGACTCAAGGCTTACCTGTGGGACAGAAAAGGAAGACCTGTGGTTCCCCTAAGAACCGATAAACCTCGTTGGTAACAGTGACCTGAGCATGGGCAGAAGAGGCAAAGGCCTCGCTGTCAGCCTGACACATGGAGGCATCAATGTCGTCAAAGAGGATTGCAAACGCCTGGCAGCCCAGGTCTGCTACCTAAGATAAGGAAGAGATACCCTTAAGTGGGGCTGAACAAAGTGGTGAGTGATAAGTATATAGACAATACCACACCTGTCTTAGCTTGCGTTTGAGTAAAGCTAAGTCACAGGACGAGGAAAAGACAATGTCCTGACCAGGGGAGAGTGCATAAACAAACTGCAGGCCTCTGGACTGGGCCTCAACGATGAGAGTACGCAACTGACCTGCAGGAAAAGGGCCAGATGGAGAATATTGGTGAACACTTGAGTTTTTCTAAAACTTTAGAATTAATATGTCTTTTCTTTTTGAGTAAATGTTCGTGTTAACTTTCTTCTACACATCAGCTTGTCATTATTTTTTAGTTTACTAGTGGTGTAATTTAAAAAGCGGTGACCAGTATAGGAATTGAACAATAGTGGAGCCAGTTATTAAAATAATTGTGCATTTTGTGGTACAAGCACCAAATTTGCCATGTAAAAAATGTAGTGTATGGCTGCCATCTTTAAAAATGGTGGCCCTTTTGGATTATTCTCACAGATAAAATGCTTTTATGAAAGAGGGCATCCTAAAATAAATACATGCCAAATTTGGTGCTTGTGCCACAAAATGCACGATTTTTCGGAAATATCAACCTAAACGGCTCTGCTCAAACTCAATTATGTGTTTAACCCTTGTATTGTGTTTGGGTCAAAATGGACCCATTTTGAAGTGTGAAAACCCAAACACATTATGAGGGTTAAATTGCTGTTGAAGTTAAAAACAATATTACTAATAAACCTATTATAGAGTCAAATCAATAGTTCTTTAACTTTGTCTACGTATCTTTAAACACTCCATCCATCCATCCATCCATCCATCCATCCATCCATCCATCCATCCATCCATCCAGCCATCCATCCATCCAGCCATCCATCCATCCATCGTCCTGACAGACTGGCATTACAGTTGTTTGCTGGGAGTCTATTTCAGCTATTTCTAAGCAAAGGTAGCCTTTAAACTGAGATAGGTATTATAGGTTATACAGTAGGTGATAGGTTGCTGCACTGAAACTGTTGGAAAATTTTCCAATGGATTTAACATGCACTAGTTTGCATTTTGTGCTTCAACAAGTTAACATGTGTGTGTATATAAAATAATGGTTTGAAGGGTTAAAAAAAGGACAACCTTCCTCTTCTGGAGAATAGACTTCTCTCCACAGCAGTCGATGTTTCAGGTCATCTTTTGGACCATACAGGTAGGTGTTCAGTCCCCAGAGCTGCATCCTAACAGAAATGAAACATGATGGCAGTTGGTCAAATACAAGACAACTTACAAGAGTCAAGGTCCAAGTCAATTTTTGCCCAAAGCTAAAGATGTGAAGCTGCCAAATGCAAATGGTTAAAAAAGGCCCACACATAACTCGATTGAACATGATTAACCTACTAATGAGACAATTGGTGCTTTTAGGCCTGAATTAAACATAAGTTCATTATTCTTAAATGTGTGTTGAAGACCAAACTTTAGTACTTGTCAAATTCAGGCTTGAAGAGTGAAAAGATGAACCAGAATGGATGAAACGAGGGATCAGAAGCACAACAAGCTGAAAGAAAATAAATGCACAGTATTGATTCTAAGACTCCAAAGCCCCCTCAGTTACAGGAAATGCACTCCTGAATTATAAATACAGCATAGTAGTCAGAGAGAAACCAGATCTGCATCGGAGGCCATACATGAACACGTCTACAACCATGAACAGGCTTCCCGTCTTTGGATTCCGAGTGTCAGTTGCCTCCACAAAGCTTCAACCCACCTTAAAAACAAAATCACAGCTGCCAAACTTATGCAACACTTAGCATATGAATTGTACTCACAACCCACACTGAAGTCTCAAAAAAACTTGTTTAGCAGGAGCCCACACATTTACATGCTGCTACAGTTTAAAGTCCCAGTGGGTCCTTCAGAGAAGAAGTTGGTGCCAATTTATCATTGTTTCAAAAGTTTGGATGAATATGTTTCTGTGAATATGATAAATTGGATTTTAGCAGTTACAAGATAAAAGTGAACACAAAGCGATAAAAGGAGAGCTTCCACTGTTGAGAGGGAAGGAGAAACTACGTAGTCACTCTGTGCCATTACTACACCTTTCCTTAAGTGTCACTATGTAAGCTTTTTTATGGGACTGGAAGCTGTGTCATAATCAAAGTGACATGAGAAAAATGTAGCCTACCCAGCAAGGAATCAAGTTACCACAGAGATAACAGGAATATGGTACTTTAAGACAAGACATTTAAAGTTTTAATGAATAGGTGATAATGAGAAAGTGCATGAATACATCAGGATGTTTTATGCCACAGATAACCCAAACTTCAGACGCTCATTTTGTAGGCACTTCAGATTCTATTCAACAGCCAGAAATTGAGATCTTTCTTTAGAAGTTGGAACCATTGTTTGTGTTGTTTTGCTGCTCTTGTTTATTGTGATGGGAAACGGAAGTTTCTTGGTGGAGAAGTTCAAAAATTGGATTTCATATTTTAATTTTCAGAGTAAATAATAGAAAAAGAAAGGATATTAGAAATGAAAAACATTTTAATCACTAAGTATTATACATCAAAGATATGCGCCCCTCCTTCTACAGAGGAATTATAGTCCTGTAGAGTATTGTTTTTTTTATTTTTTTTTTTTATGTGTCTATGTGATATAAATCTTTTTCAAAAGATTCTGTTTGCACCTTAAAAAGAATTGCCCTTCTGGGATAAATAAAGTTGTTTCAATTTGAACATGTTTTTCCCTTTTTGTGTCTTACAGTTGCATCAGTGAATTAGCAAAGACTTTACCATGAATGTCTGTTCTGTAACCAAAGTGGTCTTTAAACTAGCAACCTACAGCCTACAGGAAACTAGTAACTAAAAGTCAAAAGAGGAATATACATTTTCTTTAAACATTACTGCAATATGATAATGTAGGTACACTGCTTTTGGAATGTACATATTTCTTAGACCCTAAATCAAATTCCACTTGCGTTCCCCCACTTTTTATCCTTTGACCTGCCTAAAATAACATTTGCCTCCCTTCAAGTGGTCATCCATGGCTGAGCTTTAGATTGAGGCCTCCCTGCTTAAGAAGTATGTCTGCATTCAGGATTTTGTTTTCTTTGTCACTCAGATAAAAAACTTGCATGTGGGTTTAGCCCACGGGGCTTATTGTCAGTACATCCTGAACTGACTTTGTTTACAGACCTGGCCTCAGCCCAACATATACTCACAGGTGTGAATATGAATCCAACAACAGCAAAAGCTTACATGTTAGGAGTCTTTGGTTTGTGGGAAATATAGGCGGACTTACCATTGGAAGAGAACCTTCCTCTGATCAATGGACCACGGCCTTCCATAAAATCCTGCAGAAAAACGTTGTTCTCAGTACAAATGCAGAATTTAAAACCTCAGTAATATGCTCCCGTACTGGAAGTTGACCCATATAGGTTCTGTTGGTTACCACCCTGGAGGGTGGTAGAGAGGAGCAGCTGCACCTTAAGAGGAAGGAGCCCTTAAGGCTCATACGGCCACCTTAAGGGATGTCATGAAAATGGAGCGTACAGATTTCATGCATGTGCCAACTGTATTGTAAAGCTATGGTAAGCTGCACACACTTCTGACACACACGTGATGCTGGCATATTGTGCACACACTCCAGCTGTTAGTAAGTTGCCAATACTGACTATGCGTGAATGTCCACACATGGAGTGTGCAGGTGATATGTAAGTGCCCCTAGCATTCCCCCATAAAGCACGCTCTGATTGTCTAATGTCCTCATTTCTAACAGTCAGACTCCATGCAAGGAGCGTGCACTTACAGTATCACATTAAAGGCATCAACAGACTCCCTGAATAGAACGCAGGATTGGGGAGGGAATTGAAAATCTGTACGATACGTCTGCGTCTCATCTACTTCCGTCCTACTTACCCTTGCTTGGTGTTGAAGTGTTCGCTACGACCTGTCGCTCACAGAGTGTCCATAGAGAAAAAACCTACATAAACAAGTATACCCTATGGACCATCTAAGTTTACATCTTTGTCACCTCTGTGCCCCGTACAGGTTTGCCTATTTTTTGCCCAAAAGCTCAGTTGCGACAAAGGCTTAAAGGTGTGCATCCACACTAGAGATGAGGTCAATTCAAACATGCGATATAATAAGCCTTTTGCTTGAAAAATCATAATTGTAAATAAATGATTAAAATTGACAAGAAAGTTTGAAAAATATGGACTGATTAAGCTGCACATATCAGCTTTATTAACCGTCAGTGCTTTTGCTCACACAAAAGGATGCAACATCTTTGGCCACATCCCTGCTGCACTTGGCAGAAGCATAATTCAGCTGCGACTACAGCACACTCTTCATCCCAATTTCTATTCTTAGAAACGGGAGCAACTCTGATGTCCCTCTTCGGTCCTTTGTGTCTGTGAATAAGTCTGCACCGAGCGTGTGCTCTAAGTGGGTCAGTGAGGACCATATTCAACACCGATTGCGTTTTCTCGCCGATCCTCTTTGAATATTTTGGCACATATGAAGGTGTTTGACCTGCCGGCTGCTCCTATGAAGAGCCCCCCCCCCACCCCCCCGCTGAGACAAACGCAATTACTGCCCAAGCTGGATGTCAACCCCATGACGTTATAAAACTCTTGGGTTTGAGGGGAAGACATAGGAGACCAGGAAAAGGAAATTATACACATTTTTGTGGGATATGAAAGGATTCACACTCTAAACTTTGGCCTTACAGAGAAGCACTATTTTTACACGAGGTGGACATGGAAGCTATTTGCACAAAATGGGTTTTTAGCTCTTGACTCATCTTGACAAACAAGAACAGCAGACGGCCAACAAGCTACACTGCTTTATTTCTTTGGCGCCATTTGTGTGGCGTGTTTTCATTCGGTATACTCTTTAATCTGCCAATAATATGGCAGACAGTGACAGCTACACATGCTCCCCATTTGGTAAATGATCAACCATTCTATGCTGTCAACACCCCTTATGGACAAATTTAGTATTACAAACCACAATATATAATATACCATAATATTTAGCAACCAAGAATAAATAAAATACATTATTGCTTTATGCCTTTGGTAAAGAAAATAAATAATAACTTTTACATATGTTCAAAATAGGGTTTACCGTTTGACTGTGCTAGATGTTGTTAAATGAAGACTTGGTAACTCTTTTTTTCTCATTCAAACCAAGTTTTTATCCAACAATTTGTTTATTTTTTCAGCAGAGTATACTGAATTAGAGAAAAACAAAATCTGGCAGATGCACAATAATGCATTAAAGCTGATGCTAAAGCCACGAAAGTCCTAAAATATGTTATTATCCTTTTTGTTCTTGAATGCCCATTCATGAATTTGGGAAAGATTTTAACCCATTGGTGGCTTCAAAGGACCCAGAAAAACATACCGGTTTGTAAAATGTTTTGCTGGTTTATTAATAAAATGTTCTATTGTTCAAGTCCAAGAATGGGTCATATTTAAAGCCTCGAGTTGTTGTTGTTGTTTTTTTTTTGCATTCTCATTGTTACTGTAAAGCCCCAACAATACGTAATTTGCGTCGCTAGTATTAATTGTTCCATGAAACAAGCAGATAGTTTTTATTATACCCTGGGTCGTTAATATGTCAGTTCTTTCATCTCCTTATGGTTGAATTCCAGCTAAGCAGAGCTTTAACGCAGCCTTCTCCTGCCTTCATTAATATATTAATAACAGCTGCTACGGTTTCAAATATGAGTGACGCCTTTAAGGCCAACGGTGAGGTGTTTTTTTTTAATAGAAAAAGGATGAAATGATGGAGTCGGTCGCTCTCACCTTCCACCACCCCGCAGAGGAACCGCTGCTTCTCCTCCATGCTGTCACGAAGGCGGGAAGACGAGCTGCAGTCCCCGTCTGATGGCTTAGATTCCGCGGATGCTCTTCATGCCTCTCCTCGGCGAGCTTCTTCCTCCTCTTCCTCCTCCTCCTCCTTTCCCGCTGTGATGCTCCCGCGGTGCGTTCAGGTGCTCGCGTGTAAAGGCTTCTTTCACGTGTTCCTCGAAGACGCCAGTTTTCCTTTGTTAAGGTGGTTCCTTTCTTTAAATAAACACAATGAAATCCCGTTAAAATGCGGATTTATGCACTTAATTTAATAATAATATCATTTATGTTGGAAGAGTGAATTAAATACCCTCCAAAGCAGATGATGGCATGACGAAATGAGGCGATTTATGAACAACAGAAGGGCTGTTTTAGAAGGGTCTGTTTATGAATGGGAATGTCATTCTTTTCTGAAGATTGTGCATTATTAGTTACATTTCTTTATGCCCTTAATAAATTACAATTTTCTTTTACAAATACGTCCGAATGCTTTTGAACTAAGCGTTCAAAAGCGTTGGATTGCGTTATGTATGAAAAGTCCTATATAAATAAAGATTAATTTAAATAATGTTGTTTGAGTTCATTTTAATTAATTAGATTTTGAAATTGCACTGAAAACAAGTTTAATTTGACATGTTGCTTACTTGGACTGAACTACACCTTGATAATGATTTTTTAAAGTAATTTCAGTTATTATTATTCTAAAAAAGAAATAACATTTCAGAACACCACGAATGCAACATTAGAGGGGCAAATATAGGTTTTCAACAGTAAAATACAGAGAGATCAGTTTAGTTTGATTTCAAACAGAAATGTTTCAAACAAGAAGTGAAAGTTTAAGATTATTTGGATTAAATTATAATTTGAGAGTAATCTGGAGGGAACATGCAAAGAGGATTGTGGGGAAAAAGAAACCTACAACTTTACCAATGCTGTGTTAAAAGAAGATTATTAAAGCAATTTTTACTACATGACACAATATTGCCATGCAGACTCAGATCAATCACTGCTTTCTGGCGTTGTCTGGCTCCAATGTGATGGTGTCGTAAAAAATGTTTAATCTCAATTGACTTTAATTTGTTCAAGCCACTTCCTATGGGTGACGTCACACTCACTCGGTCCAGTTCTCATATACAGTCCATGAATTAGACACCCCTGCCACTCATCATTCCATTATTAAAGATCAGTTCCTCCACCTTCTCCACCTGAACCTATCTCTGAATTTTGCTGAGCTGTGTTCTGTTTCCCCTTGTCTAATCTCCTATTTTTGTCCCTAAACTTCAGCTTCCCTGGACTCAGGTCAGAACTCTCCTACCTGCTCTGCTGGAAAACCCACTACCTGCTCTGGATTCACAATGTTCCCTATTACATTCATTCATTCATTCATTTTCTATACTGTTTGTCCCTTTCAGGGTCATGGGGCTGCCGGAGCCTATCCCGGCCACTTGTGGGCGAAGGCAGGGGATGCCCTGGACAGGTCGCCAGTCTGTCGCAGGGTAATCCCTATTACAATATACTGTATTTTGTTCTCACCATCGTGTCATTTTCCAACCTCTGACCATGACAAATATTGA
>CM074505.1:5359934-5394663 GCA_037389245.1 Oryzias sinensis | reverse complement strand
CTCTGTCCCTGATTCCCTCCTCTTCATCATCTACCTCGTCTCATTTAGCAACATCTGTAAGTTATCTTCTCTAACTGTTCAGCGGATGAAATCCTGCTTTAAGTTCCCATCACACTCACTTTGTCTCTGCCATCTCTATTCTCTCCAACAGTTTACTTAATGTGTTCTTCCCCAAATTAAACAGCAATAAAGCTAGACTTCTGTTTATTTGGTTAAACATTAAGTTAAACATTTCTCTGTCAGAGCTGATTCTTCCTCATTCTCCTCCTCTTCTCAGGTTGAGAGTCTGAGTTTTATTCTCAATAGCCTTTTATTTGGGCTGAAAAATCACCAATAATTTCCAAAATCGATTAGATTCAATTCCATTTTAAATTTACACGGTTTACACACTTAGACATAGTTGTATAAACATACAATAATAACCTATATATGTTTTGAAGATAGTCTTATTAATCTGATACAATTCACAGGCTGTAAAATTTCTTAGTGAAAGAATATTAGCACCATTCAAAGTAACAGGATTTCTCAACAGGAGAAGCTCCAACAAAATGTGGAATTTCACTTTGGCCACTAGGTGGAGCTCGTGCTATAGCATTACCCCTTATTAGGACATGATTATTGATCTATTAAGCTAGGATTAACTGATCGATTAATTAATTTAATCAATCCAGCCCTACTATTTCTCCTCTGTGATCAATTTTCAAATGGTTGCTACTTCTGTCAGTGACAAATCCAAGTCTCTGGATTTCAACTTGTTTAACTTTCAATGCATGTTTAATGGATGCGCGTTTTCTATGTAGAGCCTGAAAACAGTTGTAGAAACTTGTTTAGCTGTGCTAGAACACAAGAGTTTTAAACATGGAAGCCTAACACGCATGTACGCAAGTTTTCATAGAACTTTCATTGAAAGTAGCCACTTGAACGCATGTTCCTGAGGCCGGTGTGGATGTAGCTTCACACAGAAATGGGTAACAAAAGTTGAGAGCTGAACTATTGAGTCATGCAAACTTCTCACAGACAAGAGAAGTTTCTGTGAGCACAACTTCAATTGTGGAAGAGCCTGTTCAGCTGTCTGTGGCAGGAGCAGCTTCCATCACAGCCTCAGCTGCTTATTGAGAGGAGCAAAAAACAAAAAGAGCTTCACAGAAATGACTTCATAAGTCTACAATAACTGCACAAAACATTTAGAGTAGTGCACCTCACACAAGACAAAAAGATCTGTTTTGGGAGCCCCAAAACAGACATCTTAGTGGAAGCCTGACAGTCCCCTGACCGCACACTTCCCTCATCTTTGCATGGATGAATGTGATGTCAATTAAAAGAATTAGTGCATTTTTTTAGGCGTCATCCAAAAACGGTGTCACTTAAAATGTAAGGGAAGAAGGTTAAACTTTGCAAAATACCTGAATTCACAATTGGAAAATGTTCAAATCAATATGTACCTTTTAATAGGCCAATCAGAAAAAGAATTAGGTGAAAACATGGAGCCACTAACCTGAGATGTCCCACGTTATAGAAGCGACTGACTCCATCTGTGGTCCTGACAACCTTCAGACAGAAAGCCAGCTGCAGGTGTCTGACCTCCAGCAGCACCAAAGCCAGGTACTGGATGAAGAGCAGTGCATCCACCAAAGAGGCTGCATATCCCACAATGCCCCTGTAGTCTGTCTCCTTGGGCTCCAGAACACGCACCCCATAGAAGAGCCAATACGAGCCCACAAAGAGGAAGACGAGCACGAGCAGCAAGCAGCGGAAGACGAAGAATCGAGGAAGAGCTGCTCGGGACGGCCGCAGAAAGAGCGCCCACGTAGAGAAGAGGAGGATCAGGAGCTTGAAGGCCAGAGAAATGTACAGTCCTTCACACGGAGTCCCACAGGGGTCCAGGGAGTCCCGCCACAGAAGCTGAGGGAGGCCCAGGAAGGCCAGAGGAGTGACGAGTGAGAACAGTCCCAGAACAGCCCCCACCATCGAGCTGACGTAACGCCGACAGTCGAGGGGCAGAGAGTCCTCGGAGTCCTTAGAGAGCCGAGTTAGGTCTTCGTTAGAGACGCTGTCCACAGAGGTGCCAGTGACCACCGTGGTGGTCTCCGCCCAATTATCATCCTGCAGAAAAATCCGACAGTGATGAGAAACTGAAGGACACAAACGTCTGGCAGAGAGCAGGAACAAGGAAGCAGATGTCTGACCCGATCTTCTGCGAGGTTGGACTCTCCGTCCAGCAGTGACTCCCCTGCCGCCTGGACCACCACCGATTTATTCCTGTGGATGCTTCCATCCCGATTCTTCAAACGATGTCTTTCCTTTCTCTCTCTGGACAGATGTTTAAAAAGAGTCACATTTTAGATCATGACTTCCTTTTTATCATGAAGTTTGCAGGACAAACTATATGCTGAAAACTCAAAATCTCAAATGGATTTACAGACTTTTCTTCACATCTGAGCTCCACATCGAGAGACAAGGTGTCAGTGCTGCTTGGAACAACATGTTGTTTTTTACATTACGTTTTTAGACAAGAAGCTCTGGCAGCACTAAAACAGCTATAAAATCCTAAAACATGATAAAACAGGGGCTGCACAGCTGGGACCCTTCTGTGTGGAGTTTGCATGTTCTCCCTGTACATGCTGGGTTTTCTCTGGGCAATCCAGCCTTCATCTTACAGTCCAACAACATCATAGGTGACCCAAAAAGGATAGAAAATGGATAAATGGGTGATAAAACAGACTGGCGTCATTAAAAAAAAAGTTAAATTAAAAATTCATACCAATGGCAACATGTGGTAATGTTGCAAATCAGGCATTTATATGTAAATTAAAAAAAATACATTTGATTTAAAGAACAAAAAATCTAATTTGGAAATGTTCTTTTTAATATTTGGAAGCAAAAAGAAAAAAAATATCCCCTAAGATTTATGTAAATAAAACAAATGACTTTCTTCTAACTGAAAACTCTACTGTCACATTACACATAAAAACGTCAATAAGCCAAAGAATCATGACTCCATTGCTGGAGAAAGTGTTGTTATGGACAGCATTCCTATTTATCTACCAATTTCTCTTCTCTTTAGAACCCGCTGAGTCCCTTTTGGGGTCATGAGGCTGCCGGAGCCAACCCAGCTACTGTTGGAGGAAGGCGGGGTTCAGCCTGAACAGGTCGCCAGTCTATAGCGGGTCCTCACATGCACACCCATGGACAATTTAGAATCACCAATTAACCTATGAAACAGGTTTCTGGACTGTGGGAGACGGGAGGAAACTGGAGCGCCCCGCAAAAAAAACCTCACATGCACAAGGAGAACACGCAAACTCCACACAGAAAGAACCCACCCCCATGCTCGTCACATCTGAATTCAATTAGGAAAATAAACCTTTATACCAGCTCTTACATTCTGGAATAAATAAATATTGGATTCTTCCTGGGAACCATATAAAAAACTCACTTAGACTGCTAGCATGTAGTGGCTAGTTGTAAAAAATGCAGCACAAATTTTGAGCTAAACCAAAGATGAGTTTGGCATAAGGTTAGTCTAAAGTTTTTCATTCTTAAATATCTTCTGAGTGAACAGACTTTATCAGAGCCATATTTGGATTAAAGCTTTCGTTTTACTCAGCATTCCTGCTCAGGTGTTCCTCATAAGTTACCGGTGAGTTTTCCTAAAAACTACGTCATAATTTCCTACCTGTATTTGCGGGAACTACGTGACTGGGACGACTTGTAGGAGTATCCCGAGTATGTCGATTCGTTGTCCATGTCAGAGGCCGGCGGTGGGCGGAGCTTTAGTGCCACTCCTGTCCCCGGACCGCTGCCCTTCTCCCAGATGACGCCCAACTGGCCCTTGCAGTTACCGACCGACTTTGAGGAAAGGGCCAGAGGGAGACGAAGCAGGTCCACTTTACTCCTGAGGGAATCTATCTTGAAGGCCTGGGAAGAAGATGGGGGGGGGGACGCACTGAGGGACGGTTGTGGAGATGGTTTGAAAGGAGCAGAACATGTGAGCGGAGGTGGGGGGAGGAAAGGAAGGATAATTTGTCATGTGAGACAAGTATAAATGTCTGAAAAGGGAACATAGCAGGAAGAAGAGAGGCGGCTTTGTTGAAGTGTTGGCACTCTGAGTGTGAGTCGTCTGCAGCACTGGACCGGGCCCGGCCCAATCCCCCCCCATCTGCCCACTCCCAGCAGTGATCAGAACTTTAGATGATGGAGGCCAAACATCAGAGGAAGCCCAAAGTGTTCCAGTTTGAGCCAAAAAGACATGGAAACCCATTTTGTAATGATGGCTGAGAAACCCCTGAGGCCACGCCCCCTAACGGGACACATTTTTGTGAGTTTTGCTCCGCTGACGTGTGAGACAATGTCACACAGACGCCACATTCCTGCGCCGCCCCAGCGCTCTCCCGGGGTAACACAGCTCAGCCACTACAATGGGGAAGAATGAGGGGGGGAGGAAAGACAGGAAGGGTGGGGGTTGTTGTCATGGTGATCAACCCAGCACCCCCATCACTTTCCCTCATCCCAAAACAACACACCTCATAAGACAGACACAGGCACCCAGACGTTTCCATCGTAAATGTTTCTCTGTAGGTTTCAGGTTCTGGACCCGTTTCTGTGATCTCTGAGATCAGAACCGGAAAAAACAAGCCGACTGTAGATCTAATCTGCAGTTTCCTCGTGCTTTCCGGTTAAAGCTGTGACCTCGTGTGCCCGTGGATCACGTCTGACTCCTCAGAGCTGCTAAAGGATTTCATGTGATTCTGCAGGCGTCCAGCTCACAGACGCAGGTTTAAAAGCTCCAACTAGAACCCCCAAATAAAAGCTGATTAAGATGATGTCAGTGACGGAAAATAACAAACGTATTTGACGGTAAATAACAAACATTAACTGAACCCAGAATCATACAAAGAATCCAACAAGGTTTATGAAGTGTGAGGACAAACGTATCCACTCAGAAGATTTGTGCTACTGCATCCACACTGCAAAAACAGGACTCCAAGAAATAAAAAATAAACTTCCTCAACTTTAAAAGACTTTCTGTAAAAAATCAGGTAAGAAAAATGAGAACTCCTTTAAAAAAAATTGCAAACTAAGATTATGACCTAAAATTAGATTTTGCAATTGAAAAACTTTTTTTACAAGATTATTTTTCTAGCCAGAAAAATGTAAATAAAATAAAATAAAAAAAATTTAAAAAATAAAGACAAAAAAAGAAAATAAGGTTATTCTTCAATCTGAAACCAGTACAGTATAAAAGCACATGAAATTATATTATAAAGTGTTCAAAGGCAGATGGAGAGTCTTCATGTGTCTGTGCACACACAAGTATTATGGGATGGTTTATCAAAAAGCAAAACTCTGACAATGTTAACAGGGAAATATTATATCCCTTGTGCTATCCTAGGAAATTTAACACTGGGAGTTGGGTCATCTAGACCCACTAGACAGTCCTCTGAACCTTTTTTCTTCAATGATTTGTGATCTTCACTGGTTTCCATGGATTACATGAAATCTTTCCACCTTTATCCACCTTTGTCATGGTAGGGAGAACACGTCAATGCAAGGGTGGGGTCATAGGCTAGCACAAGGGATATTAATATTAGTCTATTTTCTTCTAAATCTAAACATAAAAATAGGTTTTATAGACTTTGGTGAATGTAAAAACATGAGTAAACTTGACAGAAACATCAAAGGTTTTCCTATTGTGCATGAATCATGGACATTTGGGGCAGGAGGGTAGATGCAAACAGATCAATGTAGTGTAGTGCACCCAGTGGACTGCAGCTGCTTTGTTCCACATTTGGAACCAGCAGGACATCATTGGGGAAGCAATCAGTTGTTTACTTGTTGATGCTAAACAAACAACGATTTTGGTGCTCATGAAACTTTGCTCTTTTTACTTCACGTCTTCTGTGCATCCACCCTTGAAGATTTTTAGGGTAACAACCAACTTTCAGTCCGTTCTGGTTTTAATTATGGATGTGTGATACTAGAGATTTACCAAAGTATCTATTTTTTTCTAATTGTTCGGTCATTTACTGACTTTTTCCCGGCCATAGTTTGTCTTGCCTGTTTAAATAAAGTTTTAAAAGAATGAACAAAAAAATTGTGCTTTCTTTCACAAAAAATGTGACACAGTGCCTTAGTTTACCTTTTAGCAAAGAGACGATGAGATTTTATGGTTTTAAAAGCAGCTTTCCACACTGCAAATTATGATATTATATTTAGTAAACTATATTTAGGTAAATAACTCGAAACTGCGTGGAGATATATTTTTACTAATATAAGGGATTTTCGTGTTTTCAGGCTCTTTTCTTTTGCAGTGCGCACATAAGTTTGTTGTCTGTCTCAGATATCTCAAACTGCTGATGTGTTCACTGTCATCATGTCAGTACGGTCAAAGCAGAACTATATCTGCAGAAATGTTTGCTTTCATTCAAAATTTTAACCTGTTTTGCAGTAACTGCAGAGTGGAAAACATGCATCCATCATTCTGCTGATGCCAAACTCCCAGTGGAGCTCCAGTCTCATTTAGTCAAAGAAACAAACCTCAGATCACACTTTTCTTTTTCTGCATCAAAGCTAAATCATGCAAAAGCCAGAGAAATGTAGGAATGTGGAAAGTTCCTGATGATTGATATTGATAGATGAACAGCTTGAAGAAGCTTCTTCATGTTTTTGCCCCACATCATGAGGGAACTCTGGCCTGAGTTGCTCACTTCACTGAGCTTCGTTTCTGCTCTGCTCTTTTCAGGATCTGCCAAAAAATGACAATTGGGTTGATATTTGGACGTTGAAAGGGCGATTTTGGTTCTTGCATCATTCCCATGGCAATCTGCTGCTACATCGTGCTGTTGCACAACAACAAGCTTTGTGTTCCAACTTCTTTGTAAGCCAAGGAGTTAACCGTTTCCACGGTAACGGCAGAAATCTCAGATTCTGCCTGAGTTCGCCCATATTACTACCTACCACTGCCGTGTTCTATAATGGGGTTTGTGCTGATCAAACCTCGACTATTAACACTGCAATAAAGCCGGGTAAAATTATGGACATTTAAGCTGCTTCTATCTTGACTTAGTTCTGGTTCTACAGCTGACTGAAGACCTCAGAACAGTTCATTAGACACTGAGACACAGTTAGACCACTGACTTTATGAACCAGCAGCAGCTTTAAACCAGTTTACCCCCATGTGCTATCCTATGCACTTTAACATTGGGAGTTGGGTCATCTAGACCCACTAGACAGTGCTCTGAACCTTTTTTCTTCAATGATTTGTGATTGTGGCAGTAACCTAGCGAGAGAGAGTGCTTAGTCTTAGCATGATGGGGAAATGAGCGAAGGCTTACCCCCAATAGCCCCGCCCACACTATAGAGGTGAATTTCTAATGAATTCCTGCCACTCTACAGAAACAGTTTCTAAGAAAACAAGAACTTTGGCTAAAAACTGCATAATCATATATGTTTTTTAAACTACTGGGATTGCTTTTCAAAAGATCAAAAGATGATTGCAGTGGGAAAATAATATTTTCTGTAAAAAAGAATTGTTGGATGCCCTTCCTGACACAACCCTGTATTTGGGTATTTGGGGACCGGCACAGGGAAAGCCAGACTTGGAACTATGTGGCTACATAGTTGGGCAGTGGCTCGAAGGCTTTTCCCAAGGACCCACACTGGAGGAAGCTCATTGTGCCCCCTGGGAATCGAACCCTGGTTTCCAGTGTCTCATAAAATTGAAACAGAGCTTAAAGCATCACCAACAACTTTTTCACTTTGAGTGAAGTGACATTATTTCCAAGCACTGTTCTGCAAAGTCTTCTAAAGTATTAGCAACTTGATGTAAACAAAATATGTAACATTTAACAATATAATGATTGCTTTTATTTAAAAATATATTTTCCGTTCTATTTGGCTGAAAAAATGCTAAATAACAGTTTGTGTTTATTTAAAACATTGTTTTTTTTCTACAATCAGTTAATTCTCCTGCAGTGAAATATGATTTTTTTCTCTATTTTTCACCTAAATTAAATAGGTTTGGATAATCTTGTTGTCTGCTCTTTAGCGAGTTTGCTGTTTGGTTTACATGACTTTTCTTCTGCCTTCATGAACACCGTCACCGAAACTTTCCATCTCTTCATCCAGAGAAATTCTCTTTCCTTTCCAACTTCGACCTCATTTTAAGAAACATGCTGCTTGTTTGTTTATCCTTCATCTTCTTCCTCTTATGTGTGAGACGCGGAGCTCTCGTATTTCAAGGAGCTGAAGAAAACGTGGGATCTTGAAGCTCCCTCACGTCGCAGTAACATGTTTGAGCAGATCTGTGGATGTGATGTTCCCTGGAACATCTGCTGCTCTGAAAGAATGCTCATAAAACCCTGGACTCTAGCTGCCTGTCGCAGCATCCCCCCTCATCCCCCCATGCTCTGCTTTCAGTTTGATATGGAAACTATGATGACGTAAGAAGTCCCCATAGCAGAAATTATATTTAGATCTCCATCAGAGTTAATATGATCCTTATGTGGAGCAAGGGGTCAGATCAAGGTCACGCAGAAATCATCTTTAACCAGATCAGATGCAGAAAGGCGGTGCTCCAGCAGACATTCAAAGTGATCCTGATCTCAGAATGTCCCAGTCCAGAACAGAACAGAGATGAGCTCAGAGACTGAAGCTGAAACCTGCAGCTTCTCTGGGGGGGAAAGGGGGGGGGCATTGATCGGCTCTTCTGCTGCCATCATTTCAGCATTGATTGATCTGCTTGCATTGGATCGTTCCACATGTGTCATGTGCAGTGAGGAGGAGGGGCTACACCAGAGATCAAAATGTAACTTGAACAAAATGTAAGTTTGACAAAATGTAACTTTAAGGAAATGTAACGGTCTGTTTGTGAAGAGTTTTATTGAGAATTTTCCCAAACTAATTCTCTTCATTTGGCATGCAGGGCAGGTTGCTTTAGCCCGGGGGTCTGCAACATTTCATGCAAAAAGAGATATTAGCTTTTGGTTTTTAGACCAAAACCATATCGATATAGAGAGACAGAGACAGAGAGACAGAGACAGAGATAGAGATAGATAGATCTGTTCTGAGATGTTTGCTGTAGGGGCCCCTGAGAGTTCCTCGCCTCTGAGGACGGTGAGATGGGGCTCCAAAGCACGACACACACACACACAAACACACACACTCTAGGTGAGTCTACTGATACTCTCTGTTTTTATTCTCCATGCAGGAAAAGGTAAACGATGGAGGATGTGCTGTAAAGGCCCGTGTTCTGTCTCTGTGGAGATGAAACATTTCAGTGGGACAATTGACACCTGATTAGCAGGAATTACATCCTGGATTCCTTTTGAGAAGTTTAAGCCCCAAAACATTTGATCTATGTGAACAAAATAGATGGGTCCACATTTAAAAGGCTGGTGACCCTTTTTGGGATAACTTTGACACTGAGTATTGAAGACCACAAAACTGATATTTTCATATTCTTCATGTCAGTTCTGAGACATTTGGAGCCCCCAGAACAAGACAGGGATGGCTCTGAAAAGGTTCTGGGGTCAGCCTGGTCATGGAAACTGCATTTGAGGAACTTTCTGCACTTTGACAGGGTGTCATTTGATTTATGCTTTTCCCTCACATTGAATCTTAAAAAACAGGGATGTGAAGAAGGAAAGATTCACAACCCTGTTAATTTACTGAAGCAGACAGACATGTTCAAATGCAAACCAAAAAATCAGATTTCTTCTTTCTGAGGTCAATCAGACTTCCTAAGTTTGATTTTAACAGGAATCTGATTTGGGAAAATCTGATGAACACATTAATAATCGGATTCCTGCATAAAAGCGTCTGTTTTTTTTCCTTCCTTTAATATCTTAGAAAGTGTTGAAAATCCCAGTTTAGGGTCAAAGTGGAAAACAAATCCGGTTGTCTGTAACAGTCAGTAATCGGATTACTTCGTGTGTTTCACTCATGTAAACAGACTAGTTGCTGCACAGAAGACGGGGAGGTTTAAACGTGGAATCTGACGCACGCGGATGGAACATCGGTGCGTAAAATCTGCCACAAACATCTTAACTGAGCTCACGAGTCATGGGAGCGCGAGCTCCCAGCTGTGTGCGCGCGAGCGTAAGCTTCAGTGCACAAACGGAGCATCATTCCACGCACGAATAGTTTGTGTGAAAGCAAACATTTTTGAGTTTTCCCAAAGTGAGGCGCAGCCGCAGTTGCTCACCTGTTTGTGTCCAAAAGGAAAGAAGCTGAAGCACAAAGAGCCGCGCGGCGCTCAGAGACACTTCCCAGCACGCGCTCCTGTCCGCAGATTCACGCACGAGGACCCGCCGTCCGGTGCACGTCATGCAATCAGAAATCCATTCAAACGAAGCAAAGGTTTGAAATACAAATAATGCGGGACTAGTCGTTTCCTCCCGGTTGTGTTGATCCTCGCAGAGCTCGAGCTGCGTGGCGCTGCGGGGGTCTGATCCCGCACAGACTTCCAGCTTCCGGTGTCCCGGAAAGAAAGCGGAGTTTAAACAGAAAAACTTTACAGAATTCCACATTTTTAGGGTCAAGAAAGAAAAAAAGAAAGTCAAAGAAAGTTGATCAAATAACTGCAAAAATCAGATTGTTGCTTTGACGCGGAAAGAAAGAACACAACAAACATAACATGGATTGTGTTTATATCAAAGACATTTATGTTTTTATCTGTTGGTGAAAACTTTCATTAACGTGTTCAAGTTTCATAACAGATGTCCAAATGAATGGAAGAGGAGAGAAAAATTATTATTTTGTGATCAGACTGACATATTTTCTATTACTTGTTTCATTGATTCATCCAGTCATTCATGCCATCCCGGCTTCTCTTTTCAGTAACAACAAAGATAATTTTTGGCTTCATTACATTTTTTCATGAACATTTTTATCAGATCAACATCAAGGCCAAATCATGACATCTGTTGATCATTGAAACTTTCATTAGTTTAGATTACAGATATAGGGTTATATTAATTATTTGTTTTGTTACTTTCTACTCAGGAATCCTTTAATTTTTGTGTGTAATTTTTTATTTTAGTTTGTATTATTTAAAATCCTTTTTTTATAACTTAAATTGAAATTAAGAAAAAGTTGTTTTCCAGTTTGTGCTATCCTTTGGGGTCCAGATGACCCCACCCTTGCATTGACGTGTTCTCCCTACCATGACAAAGGTGGATAAAGGTGGAAAGATTTCATGTAATCCATGGACACCAGTGAAGATCACAAATCATTGAAGAAAAAAGGTTCAGAGCACTGTCTAGTGGGTCTAGATGACCCAACTCCCAACGTTAAAGTGCCTAGGATAGCACAAGGGTTATGTTTTTGCAACATGTATTCATTTATTTTCTAATCAGTTCTAATTAATCTATGATGCTGATTTTTGGACTATGGGAGAAAACCCCACATGCACGGGGGCAACATAGAACACCAATGGGGGGCCTTTCTGTGTGGAGTTTATGCTTCAGCTGGGACTTGAACCAGGGGCCTCCTTGCTCTTGTACAATTAGTACATTTAACTGAGAACTAACCCTGGTGAACTCACTGGGTCAAATTAGTCCAATTGTTTTTATGTATTTTGACATTTCTTTCATTTTATTTATTTTAATTTGTTTTTTTTTTTATTTTGGCTGTAGTTCATTGCTGCTGGTCAAAATGAACAGACAAAAAAAAGTCAAACTTTAAAAGGCCAGAAGAAAATTGTTCTTGGTTTCTCTCCAGGATTAAGCTAAACAAAACAAAAAACTTTGAAATGGTTTCAATTCCATCACCCAGGTGTACATTTTTTTAAAGAGCAGCATCTACAGCATCTGCAACATCTGCCTTTTCCCATGCTGCGTCTAGTGTGGGCAAATGTCAAGAGGACAATCTCAGACACCATCCTGCTCTTTGGGTTTTGTCCTTCAAGAATGTCAAATATTTAGCTTTAAGATACAAAACCTGTGTAAATCAGAGTTCAACTCATGGGAGAAACTTTGGCTTCTCAGGTGAACTTCTGCAGCTCCAAATGATTTAAAATAAATAAAAACAGGACACAGAGGTGTGGTTCAGATTCAAAGCGTTCATTTTTTTAAATTCAGTTTCTTCTTTATAATCTCAAAGAACACTCTGTGCAGCTAAACAATCTCACCAGTTTTAAAAACAAAAATAATTTATCCATTATTCTGTAATCATATCTACAAAAATAAAATCAAATACAAGGACTAAGGCTTAAAGAAAAGTGAACATTTCAAATGTGGGTCAGGTCTGCATTACAGGTGAAGGACACACATGACGGTTTCCACACATACAGTAGTTTGCACTGTGCATGACGCTTTCCTCCACGTGTTCAGATTCACTGTCGGAACATGAGGGGGAAGATGGGAGACGGGTGGAGGTAGAGGGTGAGGCGATGAGGAGGAGATCCTGCTGGGGGGGGGCACGAGTGTTCACCGTGAGGGTCCGGTTTGGTCTGAGGCGCGTTAGAACGACATGTTCCCTTTAAAAACCTGTTAAGGAAGCTTTGGTAGGACTTTAGATTCCCTTCAAAGTTCACCGGGGGTGGGTGACGGGGGTCACGCGGGGGTCTGGGGGCGCTGCATGTCCTGAAGTTAGTGTTTTAAAAGCTCAAAGTGTTTCTGACAAGATGCTAAAAGAAAAAAAAAAGAACATTTTTGTACAAATTAGGAACCTCCGCAGACGAAGTTTAATGCATATTTACTGTGGCGTGCCGCTCCGTTAGTACCAGACAACAACAAAAAACATTTAGTGTCAGCATCTGCTGCCCACAAAACTTCAAGCAGGACCAGAGATACTTGGAAGAGAAATGGGAATTCTGGGAAATTTGTGGAAGATCTTGGAGAGAAAGTATATCTGTATAACAGACAGGTGACTTCCTGCAGCTGCAGAGGGTTTACCTGCAGGAAAAGAATGTTCCACATTAGGATTTGAAGCACAGAAATGACTGGAATGAGCCTTGGCGTGCGCTGGTATGTTCATGAGGATCATCCTCACTTCCATATTCCTTTGTGCCGTGTTGCAGCAGCGGCTGAAGAAGACTAGCATGCATGCTCTTCAGCGCTCCTCTCCTCCCTTTGAGTGAATCCTTCTGTCCCGCTCCGCTGTCCTGAAGCGCAGCCCTTCGACACCTTTAGATGTGTTGCTGGAGGTGGGAGGAACTGCTGTGGCGCCCCCTGCAGGAAGGCGGAGCACGCCACAGCTTCCTTCAGAGTGAGCGGGCGTCCGGTTTGTGCAAAAAGGTGAACTGAAGCGGTTCTCCGGCTGAAAAAGCCAATCCTCCATCTGCGAATGAGCTCACACAGAGATGCATTGTGGGTAAAGTGCTGGGGAGGGTGAGGGGTCCCTTGGGTGATTTCCTTAAAACGACATTTCAAACAGCTTTACAAAATAAACACGAAACAACAACAGCCTGGTCCTTCTTCTCTCATTGAAACCTTCCTCTTCTTCATCGGACAAACTTCAGACTTTTTGTTCATTCATCCTTTTTGGAGGGCTGTTGCCCTGGCAACCAAAGCCAAAGGTTTTCATTTTTTTGGAAGGGGGGGGCTGTACCACATTTCTTGGTTACCCAGAGCAACAGGAAGTAGGGCTGATGTGACCTCCGGTAAAGGTGCTTCTTGTTTCTTCTTCCTCCTCTGACAGAACCAGATCGCCTTCAGAACCCGGTGGACAGAATCTTAGCTTGTTCTGGACTTCCATCTTTGTCTTGTTGAAGAGAAGAGAAGAAAACACGTTACTGGTGATGTTCTGTACGCTTAGCGGCGTCAGAGGAGTCCGAGTCACCTTCTCCTGAACTGCAGTCCGTAGAGCGGGCGTCGGGGACGTCCAGCGAGCAACTCGGAGGCTCCTCCCACTCCTGAGCCACTGAAGGCTCTCGAAGAGATTCCAGAAGCTGTTGGTGGGCCCGCTCGATCTCCTGCAAAGACCGGCAAAAATCCCAGAGTGGTCATCTTTGTTTCTTTGTTTAAATCGCTTCATCATTTTAGAGACAAATGTTTTTTTATGAGGAAAAGATTTTCTTGATCAACTATGACAGTAGATTATTAGACACATTACACTGTTCAGGTGAACTGGGCACGCTCAGTCTCTCCACAGAACAGATCAGACTCTTGCAGAAGGTTGCATTCTCTTGTTGGGTCAAAAACATGAAGGCTTGGTAAAGTCTTAAAGGAGTTTTTTGTTTCAGTGGCAGCAGCAGGTGAATAAATGCCTAAACTGCCTCAACAGCAACTCAGCGCCAGTGCTAAACCAGACTTTGGCCACACATCCAAACTTTTCTGTTTTTATTTCCTTGATCGCTTGGAGGTTCTTACATTGACCATCACTTTAGTTAAACTGCATTTACTCTGGAGTTTTAGATTTTTGCAATACTCTTCAAGTACAAATTTGTTTTTAGTTAATCAGAATCTGAAAATAAAAAACAACAAATACATTTGGAAAACCGTTGTTTCAGTTGTAACAGCCATTCTGCAATGTTTCCCTAAAAAAAAAAAAGGATGTGATGTTAGAAAACTGAAATGTGGGACCTTTACTGCCCCCTGCTGGGGGTTTTACTGAAGAGGATACAGGCGTTCAGACGCGATTTGTGCGTCAGGCGTGTCCTGTTTCAATGTTAAGTCAATGTTCAGATGCGATCGGCGGTCCTGCGGCGCGATTTGAGCACGCTTCGGGCCAATCAGGAACTCCGATGGGCCCGTGATCAGTGGGTGGAGTCTAAAGCTACCACGGAGGAGAAGCTGATTGTTCTCCAGAACTTTGATATTTTTCCTGTTTGCAACCAGACAAAAATAAAAAGTTCCTATAATGTTATTCACATTTTGTCCCTCCTCTTCCTCCTCCTAATGCGGGACAGCGAGTCCTCAGACGGGGTCACAGAGAGGTGAAGGACAGCTGAAAGCGCCGTCATTCAGACGCAGCTCCTGCAGCAGATGGTGAAGCTCCCCGTAATGGGGGAGTCTCTGAATGATCGGATGAACCCAGACATGGAGACGTGATTACTGATGCTTTTGCAAAACTTCTACAAAGTAAAGAAACCTAAACTGCATTGCAAATGAGTTTTACAGTCAGTGCCTCCATGTAGAGCAGAGACTTAAAACGTTGACAGTAGCTCCTCCCACCCCTGGAGCGTCAGATTCATGAAAACATTTTAGGACAAGCGTCCAGCAGTGAATCAGACAGATGTCCAAAGAGAGGCAGTGAATGTGAGTTTTTTGTGCGTTTGTGTCATTTAAATCTGGCACACAACTTTACTTTTTAAGCCAGAAAAATTCCCCGCCATCTGAGGACCGGTGTGCATGAGGGTCCAGCTCCAACCCACCTTCAACCTCTTCAGTTTGCTCATCAGCTCCTCGATAGTGAGGAAGATTTCATCGGCATTCCTGATCACCAGTCTCTGTTGCCCCGCCCCCTGCGCCTCGGAATGGTTGAGCTGCGGCGTTTCTCCCTCGGGGGCGGTGGGTGTGGTGGGGTCGCTGGCGTCGTCTGTGCCGGTCTCCCCCTGCTCTGAAGGCATCACCAGGTAGAAGATGTTTCCTGGAGCACAGAGGGAGGGGTAGGTGGGGTGGGGGGGGTGTTAGCCGTCACCTCAGCTCGCCTGCTCTGACCAGCAGCAGTCTGCTCATCTTTACCCTGATCGGGGGCGTGGCCTCTGGACTGGGACGACTGATCGCAGAGGAGGCTGACATCAGTGATGCCGTCAGGGACAGAGGAAGAAGGAGGAGGAGGAGGAGGACCCACAACCACAGCTACACCCAAAGTGAAGACGAGTGACAAGGAAGAGTGCGATGAAGAGGAGCAAGAATCAAGAGAATGCAAACATGCTGCAGACACCTCATTAAAAGAAAAGCCCATTCAGAAAGGAGACTCCCATGAAGGTCAGCGGTCGGCCCCTCCCCCGCTGGGATGACTTACCTTTCCTCACCACGCAGACGCTGGGTTGGGGGGGCGGCGGCGGTGGGGGCAGCCACTCGGGCTCAGACTCCCACTCGTCCGTGCTCAGGCGTAGAACGGTCTCCAGAGACTCGGGACGCTGGCGCTCTGCGGTGGGGCTCCCGCCGTTCGCCGTCTCGTTGGTGGGGGTGTTGTCCGAGTCGTGGCTCCAGCCGTCGTCCCCCAGGTCCCGCAGGATGAGCCGCCGGAGCGTCTCCACTGCAAAGAAGGACGAGGAGCGTTTGTCCCAGGCATCCCTTACAGGTTGGCCCTCGGCGGCAGCCTCTCCTCACCGTCCTTCAGAGCCTCCTCCGCCACACACGACGTCAGGCCTTCGTCTCCGTTCAGAGCTCCTGATTGGTCCGCGGGCGTGCTCGATATGATGTCATCACTGGAGGAAGGCATCTCCAGAGAGTCTGGCTGTCCTGGTTCAGAGTTGTCTGAAGGACGAAGAAACAAAAAGGATCAAACTTTATTTTTCAAACATTACAAATACATCAAAACACTGCAGTCGGATTATTACCTTCATAGATGTGGTTGCCGGGGGCGACAGCAGGAACACTGGAGGTGCTGCAAAATAAATATGAAAACAACTAAATGAAAACAAAAGTTAACAGAAATATGAAAGTTCCCCAAAACTGTGAGGCTTTAAAGACCAACTCTGAGGAAAACTGTGTTTTCTACATCTTCTTGTGGCATTTTTTTGATGGTGAATGACATATATAAAGAAATTAGACTTAAAATAGTAATAAGTAATATCTATGAGAATATCTTTATTCAAATTGTTGTAAATCAGAGGTGGAGGAAAAGATATTGTTTGAAAAAGAGCTTAGAAAATACGCCTCAGTTGGAGGAAGGGAAGAGGGGCGGGGTTGCCCTGCACCATCGGTCTCGCCCACAACTCAGGGGTGAATTTCTAATGAGCACCTGCTGTTCTGTTCTTCATCTGCATGTCTCTACGGCGACAGAAAATCTCATGGAAAAGCTGCAGGACTTCCTGTAAGTCAGCTCAGTGAGCTTTCTGAGGGCAAAGTTCCAAACTGTTCCATCTAAAAGCAGCAACAAAAAAAAAAAAGACCTGATCGACCAGTTAATCATATTTTAGTTTAATGTGATATTCTCTGGACAGCAGGACTTTTCTAAATATGAAGGAAACGTTTTGAACGTCTTTCATGGTCAGAAGTGAAACACTGCTGAAAGTAAGATTTTCAGCGTCCAGCGCTGGTTTGTGGCAGACTGTGTGACTTTATCATCTTAGAAATATTTATGTCCAGACTCAGTGCTGGAACAATAACTCCCACTTATAAAACATCTAGAATAGATGATTGCATTGACCTTCTTCTTGAGTTAAGAAAAACACCGTCAACCGGCTGCAGCTTGTTCCAAACTCCACTGCTCGCCTCTTAACCAGGACCAGAAGGAGTTAGAATAGAATTGGACCCTCATTTTTATCAGAACTTCTTCTAGTTTATGACCCTCCCAGAGCCCCCGTGTCCAGGTCTGTTGGTCCTACGGGTCAGAACAAAAACCACGGCGAGGCCACATTCCAGCAGTGTGGAGCAGCCTTCCTGAGGACATGAGGGCTTCACCCAGCGTGGAAAAAACCTTTTAGCTTAGCTTTCAAGCAGGTTTTAAGCTACGTTCACAACACGCGCTCAAGCGGCCACTTCCAAAAAAAAAAAATAAAAGTCTGAATAAATCCACGTTCTCTCACGATCATGTGTCACTACGCATATTTTTTACGATGGTTTTTCGGGCTCTAAATACAAAACATGCACCCACTGAACGTGCGTAGCAAGTTAGACCAGGTGGAACTTCAAACAGTCTGGGACTCTTGTCTTATAGGAAGCATCGCTTTGTATTCACAGGAACACAGTGATGTCACCGCTTTGACAACTGATCATGAAGGAGAAATTAACATTTATGGTTTGTGTCTTTATGTCTTTCATATATTGGAATAAAGCTGAGAAAGAAAAAGCCTTAACAGGATTTGCGCGGCTTTGACATTTTGCACCAATCCTCTTCAGCCTGTAGGGGGCAGACATGCGCCAGAGGTAGCAACAGTCCCTGTGAACGCCATGAGGTAAAAGCGTGTTCAAGAACACGTTTAGAATGTTTTAGAACACGCATCACCTGCCTGTGTGAACGTAGCAGTTCACATCCTTGTGTTTCAATTGGATTGTTGTTTTTGTATGAAGTGTGTGTGTTGGTGGACTTATTCACAATTTCATGTAAAGCACTTTGGGGTGTTCTGCAGCAGGAAAGTACTAAATAAAGTTGACAAGGAATTTATGGAGAAGATGAAAAGATCAAAAGGGAAAATAAAACCTCGTCAGCTTTGTCTAAACAACACAAACAAACATGGAAGGAAAAGACCGACTGATGATGCTTCATTAGAAACTGAAATATTCCACTTCTGCTTCTTTTTGTCCCTCAGCTTCAAACCTGTCGCTCATTACCTTTTAACTTGTTTTCTCTGTAGGATCTGTGTCACGATTTCTTACAGTCGTGACACAGAAGACCTTCACTTCTGCTGATGCGCTGTGGGCTAATCGCCTTCAAGTGAATTCATTAGAAGCAAACTTGATGCAAACAGAATCAATAGCTGTGCTTACATGACAAAGAAATCCTGATCGGAAGAAAAGCGTCATGTAAACACGCCGTTCTGAATACTCTCCCCCCGATCAGACTCGTTCAGATCAAAACTTCTTTCCACCCTCGCCCCGCGGGCTCCTCTCCCTCTCCCTTGGGGAGGAGCGCTTCGTGCCCCCCAACGACGTCCGGACCCTGCGCGGTCCAGGCGTTGCTGCCGGTGGACCGAGCGAATCGTTTCTCTGAGCTGAGCAGCCGGACTGCTAACTTTGTGTTTGAGGGGAGGGGAGGATGCTTTGTTACGTGTGGGAGGCTTCGGACTGCGATCCGTCCTGCAGCTCAATGTGAACGAGCTGCCGAACTCAGGAAAACCGTGTCTCCCGGTAAAAGTGTGTGTCCGGCTCAGGGGCGGTGTGTGAGCTTTTCAAAGCAGAAATGTCGCTCAGTCCTTAGAAACTGTCAAACAATCAACGTGGATTTGTGTTTCCTGTCGTGTCCCGACAAAATAAAGGCTGATGTTATTCCCACATATTTACGTGCAGCCAAGATGCAGATTGCGGCTTTTCCCGCATCGATATATGTTCATCCAGGCTAAATGTTGCTAGCACGTGTTAGCCTTCTTCTAACCTTTCTTCCAGCTCTGTTCAGTCACAAAAAAGCACTGACCACACGCATTAAATTACAATGATGAGCAAACAGGCGCTTCATAATAACCATACCAATAATAAAAGCACGTTTAAAAGATCATGTCGTATATTTCAGAGCTGCCACATGTCTGTGTATACGGCTGCACGGCTTATTTACAGTGGGACTCATTTCCTCTTCCTGTACTTTAAAGAGTACTGCGCATATGCAAATGATTTATTCCGACCGGAAGTGTGACCCATGTGAACGTTCGTCTAATCTGAAAAAGTTTTTCTGGCTCCATGTACACGGTTGAATTCTAATCCGATCTTTAATCCGATCAAAACGGTTTGCACATGGAACCACGGCTACTGACTTCTCATGGCTTTGAGTGCAGGATGTTCACAGTGGAAAGAACTGCATACTAGCCGCGGTTACATGGGCAGAATACCTTGATCGGATCAATGGTCGGGTTAAAATTCACCCGTGCACATGGGCACAGAAAACCTATTTCCGATTAGAACAAACGTTCCCATGGCTCACACTTTCATTCGGAATGAATCATCTGGGCATGTGCAGTAGTGTAAAATCACCCGGATGAGGAAATAGGTTCCGTTGTAAACAAACCGCTGTCACATATATTTATGCAGCAGCTCGGTAACATACGAGACGATCTTCCAAACGTGCTTTTATTAATGTTATGAATGTTATGAGGCGCCTGTTCACTCATCGTTATATTTAATCTGTGTGATCAGTGCTTTTTTGTGGAAAAATTAAGATGGACGAAAGCTTAGGACAGGCTAACATGGGCTGACATCATTAGCCTGATGGATGGACACAAAATCCAGGACCGTGCGAGAAACGCAGCAATCTGCAGCTTTCTAAGGACTGAGCGACATTTATTTCTGCTCTGAAAAGTTCACACAGACCGCCCCCAAAGCCACTCTGTGAGCTAGCGGCCCGAGCTCTGTTTGAACTCGGTTCCTCCTGAGTTCTGCAGCCGCTAACCCAGAGCGGCGGGACGGCTCGCAGTCTGGATTCTCCCACACATAACAAAACAACAAAACGCACACGTAAAAAAGCCAGTGGACCAAGTGAGCGTCGGGGGGCACGAAGCGCTCCTCCTCCGAATCTCCCCCGTGAGGGGTGAAAGAGAGGGGAGAGCCAGCGGGGCGAGAGCGGAGCGGCGGTTTTCATGGGGCGTCCGCAAAGCAGCTGGGGGGTATTCCAGGAAGCAGGTTATGCTAGCTCCCACGATAAGTTTGAGGCTAAGTAAGTTGATAACCTCAGCTTTCGGTTCCAGAAATGGAGGTATGTTTCAGGGTAGGTCAAGTTGCCATGGCAACTCATGCTCTGAACATAACCTGGTCCGGAGCAGGTTTAGTTGAAGCTTAGTTTGTTTACAGAGAGGTGAAGCAGCATGGCGTGTCCATTTGAAGATGATTTAGTGGATGAAGAAGCTCAGATAATACTTTTTCCACCGTGAGAGGGTGATAAGACCACATATGGATGTTGGAAAGATAAACTTTTTTACTTTGATCTAACTTAATTATTTGCTTCAGTTAAGATAAATCATTTTTTTGTTAGGTCAGCTTAAAAATAACACGTAGTTTTCAGACAATTATTTTCATTTCGTTCAAATTAATTCAATTAAGTAGGTGTAACTTTGATGCTGCTGTTAGATCGGCACCGCAAGGGATTCTGGGATATCATACCCTTTGCCTGTCTGGACGAATTTGGGTTTAAGTGTGGGTTTTTTACAAAATGTGTTTAGTTGTTTAGCTGTTTTACTGTGTTTCACCGTGTTTTGCCGAGCTATTTTGTCCTACTATGCTTACGTCTCTGCACCATGAGTGAGAGTAAAGAAGAGGATGATGAGTTTATATAGCACCCCTACCACCTAAACTGTTATGACAGTGATGGGAAGTTCTTTAATGAATTTTTGCACTCCGTGCATTTTTTTCCGTTCTTTTTATTGTTATAAAAATGAGCATATCTGCCGGCTCAAACTTAGACATATGAAAGTTCAAGAAATATAAGTAATTAAGATGGAAAAAAGATTAATGGAGTAATGTGACATTTAGTTAGATAAATACGTAAATTTGAGTTGTATAAACAATTATTGAGTTTCAATTAATTTAACTAAATTACTTAAATTAGTTTTCAGCCGTGTTACTTTTTGATGGACTTATAATCTTTATCCGCCGTCATTAAAATCTCAGACTCCGTCTCACTTCCGTCTCAAGTGTCGCGCTTTCTATTTTTTTCTCCACATGTTTCCATGGTGACTCCAGAAATCTGCGATCTATTGAGAATGTCTGTATGTACCGTGCATTAACCCAGGGTTACCAAGTCGCCAACTCATATCTAGTCTTTTTGAACCGACATACCCAGAGTAAGCAAGTTCAGGCGGATTTCAGCCAGAGTTCAGGCTCAAAGTCAAGGCCCGTACACACCGGGACGAACTTCGCCGGCGATTTTCGCCGACGTTTAACGCCTCGTGACTAAACAAAGGGCACCAATGAGAGTGTGCACACCGACGCGAAAAAACGCCACGCGTCAAAGCGTCAAAAAAAAAACGCCTCGGGTTCGTTTTTTTTTTTCGACGCGTTGCATCGAAATCTATTCGACCAATGAGAATGGCGCTTTTGCACACGTGTCTGGAGCTTCTGAAGTTACAGTAAAACACAACTTGGGGGCGCTCAAACACAAAACTGCCTTGCTGAGCACACATACCAGCGAAGAAGATAGACGCCAAGTAGCGTCTACACTGCCGCGAAGAAATAATGACGGACATTCTAAAATATCCCCAAACCATGCACCAGTTGGAGCTGGTGCTTGAAATATTCATGTTTTCTTTGTTTGATTCTGACAATCGCGTAAATACTTGCTCTCTTCTTCTGAGTCAAAAGCAACTTTGAGAAGCGTAAAGTTGCGCAGCGCCACCTTGTGTACAGGAGTATTTTATGTTTACATTAAGCGCCATCTAACGTCAGGGAATGAAATTGCATGTTCGCTCGACTCATCGTCAGCGAAAATCGCCTGGGTGTGAACACAAAAAACGTGGCGAAAAACGCTGGCGAATAACACCTGGCGAATATTCGTCCCGGTGTGTACGGGCCTTCAGGCTAGTTTAAACATGCTTCCTGGAATACCCCCCAGGTCGGTCCCGTATGAGCTCCAAAGCTTTCTCTCAGCCAAACACCATCTATGCGTGACGTAACCCAGAGCAGCAGTGACACACGATCGGAATGACCGTTTACATGCTCCACGATCGGATAAACGATCAGTATAACCCACCTATCTCGATCGGAAAGAAATTCTGATCCGAATGAGTCTTATCGGGACAGAGTATTCCGAACGGCGCGTTTACATGACGCATTTTCTTTCCGATCAGGCGTTCAATCCGATTACTTTTGCCCATGTAAACGTGGCTACTGACCAATCCATGGTCAATGATGCATATTGGATGCATGTTGGCGTCACTCACGTTGAAGGCACTGGTCCCACTTTACTGAGGGGTGAACAGCCTCCAGCTGATTTGATGGCCTTCTGGAGTAAATCTATCCAACTGCAAACAAGAAGCTCTGGTTAGAGCAAACAAACCCAGGATGGAGGAGCCTGAGCAGGCAGAAAAAGAAGACATACTTGTTGATCTCGGAGGCTGACGTGGCGACCAGCTCATAGATCTGCGTCTCCGTGGTGCTGATGGCGTAAAGAGCCTTGGCGTCTGCAGAAAAGCCCACAGGAAGTTGTCAGGTCAGGGACGGAAAAGCAACAAAACCTGCAGGAAGCTCATCGGGCACCTGTGGCGACTGGGCGGACCAGCAGCGAGTCCAGCCTCAGCAGGGGGCTGAAGGAGGTCTTGCTGTCCCCGCTGACTCCGCCCCCTCCTCCCAACCAGCGGGTGGGATATCTGAGCTGCAGCCGATCGTCGGGGCCTTTCTGCAGAAGGACGAGGAAATCCGACAGCAGCAGCGCCAGGACTTCTGCAGGAAAAAGAATGAAAACAAACATTTGGAATGGGAAACAAAAACAAAAAATCGCCACGGTAACACCCACCCAAATGCTTATCTTTGCCCATCTTCCAAGTAAGCGAGCCTTCGTGAATCATCCTCTTCGTGGTGAGGTCCAGACTCTGTGCACGGAGAGGAAAAAGCAGTTCAGAGCATCTGCAGTTTCAGCTCCGATCACCTGGACACTGAGGTGCTGACCTTGAACTGAGGGGCGGGGTCCAGCCTGCGCTGGTACTGGCTGAGGCGCTGCTGCTGCTCGCTCTCCCTGACGTTCTCGTTGACGTTCTGCAGGATCCTCCGGCAGCAAACCTGGGCCTGCTGAAGTGCGGGGAGGTCCGCCGACGAAGCTGCGGAGCAGACCGGAACATGAGTCCTGGTGGAAACATCCTGAGGGATCTCTGGATGGGGCCGCTCACCCACCGTCTGTGTACTTGATGATGTTGTCCAGCAGCAGGGGGTACTTGGTGAGCCTCTGCATCTCCGACACCAGCATGTCTTTGAGCTGCAGCCTGCGGCACAGCGGACTCGCCTCACACTCCTGAATCAAAAACAGCCCCCCAGCCATGAAACATCACGTGTTGGTTACCTTTTCTTACACTTTCATCAGCATTTTACATTTGCCTTTTACACATCTTAATGTTTTAATGCAAAAGAAAACTCATCCTAAAATGAACATTTCTAAAATGTTTTTTTGTTCTTTAGCTTTTGACTACAACTCAACATTTCCCTTTGACGGTCCTTTTCCCATGAATGATTCATTGATTCAGCAGCAGAAACTAGCTGGACTCTGAAGTCACACGGCTGTCTGCCATCTGTCTTCAGAGTGGAACGCCACGGCTAAAGCTTCAATTTAGATCTAAGATCCGTCCGTTTACACTGGTTACAGCCCAGTTACCCGTTCCTGTTTTTCTCTAACGTCTCCACCTCTTAAAAGTCCTACTCCTATAATGAAAATGGTGTCTATGGTGTTTTTAACATCTCCTTGTAGCATTTTTCTGATGACAGAGGACATATAGAGAAAATTCAGTTGAAAATTGGTTTTCAGAGTATTTTCTTTATTTAAATTATTCTGAATCAGGAGCAGATGAAAAAAAATCCAGTCTGAAAAAGATCGTATTTGTGGCAGAGAGAATGCGCTGGATGGTCCACAAGCTCCCTGCTTCAAGCTCTCAGCAATGGGGAGGGGAAGGGGGGCGGGGTTACTCCGAGCCAACAGTCCTGCCCACAACTCTGAATTTTGGATTTTGTTTAAAAACAGCATAGTCATCATTTAAAGACCACTGGGAAAACTTTTAAAAAGATCAAAAGAGGATGGGACTAAGACTTTAACCCACAAGCCCCAGATATCTCCTCTGCTCAGTGTGGAGCTTCATAATAAATTAAGGAAATCTGACTCATTTATAAAATGCACACATTTTGAAGATTATACTTGTGTTGTTGTTACATTAAAAGATGACAGCAGTTTTTTCTTTGGTTTTCAGGAACACTGCAGATTTCTTTTTCAAGTTTACCATTAAGCAACACTCGGAAATCCAAGTTTTCTAACCACATATTTGTGCAATTATTCCTTCTTTACTCTAAAATTGAATATTGCCCCCACCAAACCTCTTGCCTCAGACTTCAACTTTGATTACAAAATGCTGTCCATGTTGGACTCCCCAGGGTGTTTGTGTACCTGGATGAGCTGAGCGAAGCGAGGGTCTTTCCTCTTCTTGTTCTTGATGAGCTCCTGGGCCTGAGACTGAAGGCAGCAGAGCTGCGACGCCTGCTCCTGAAACTCCTCGCCGGCTGCACCTTCAAACTGAAAGCAGCGGCGGTTAAAGGCACGCCAGGCCGCCTCAAACAGCGTTCACGACAACAGAAAGGCTCTGCTCACTCGGGCCAGCAGGACATCTCCAATCTCCTGGACGACGGGAATCTCTCTCCGCTTCTTCATGGCCTCACACAGGTTAGCTGTGGAGGAGATGCAGAAGAACTCCAGCATTAACACAGAATCAAGGAGCTCTCTGCCTGCAGCAGCGCCTCAGATCTTCACGCCACAGATTGACCAACCTTTTGGGAA
Source organism: Oryzias sinensis (assembly GCA_037389245.1). Classification (NCBI taxonomy): domain Eukaryota; kingdom Metazoa; phylum Chordata; class Actinopteri; order Beloniformes; family Adrianichthyidae; genus Oryzias; species Oryzias sinensis. The sequence continues at coordinate 5,369,442 of CM074505.1, read as the reverse complement.
CAAAGTCACCAAAGTCCATGGAAAAATGAGTAAAGGTTGAATATTCTGCAGCGCTGGAACTATGATGTTCATCTGTGATACTTTTATTTTCTAAAATCTATTTTCAAATGTGCTTCAGTCTTACTAATGGAGCTGTGACGGTTTTGGATTTTTGATCACCGCGGTGATGAACCAGCAGGGGGCGCTGTGTCGAGGTTAAAGTTAGTGCTGCTTTGTTTAGAACTTCTCACTCACAGTTTTTGCAGAAGAAAAATCCTCTAATTGGATCTGACCCGGTTCTCTCAGAACTAGAAGAGCCTGAGATCAAATGTGAGGAAGAATCATGACTCTTTCCCCAGGCGTTTTTACCAACGTTACCTTTGTTGTTCCAGTTTTCAACAGACCTAATCAATCAATTGGATTGATTAAATGCATTTATTAGGAAGAAACTGAACGAATTGATGTCTTCGTTCATTGTGCGTTTAAAAAGAAGTGATTGTGATTTGATGGTTGTACAGAGATCCAGCAAAATATTTTTTTTGTAAAGCAAAACACATTTTTGTCTTTTTTTAGACGACCTTTTCTTTCTTCTGCTGCTCGTTTCCGTGCGTGCGCTCATGCTCACCGTGGAACTCGTGGACTTTGGGCAGGTTGGGGAAGATGCAGGCCAGTTCCTCAGAGTTCAGCACGCTCCTCATCTTCTGGAAGAAGACCTTGTCCAGGACCCAGAGGGTGCGTAGGTGGGACACCTCGGTGGTGTAGAGCTCTGCCAGGATTGACAGACGTCAATCAGAGGAGGTTGGACGCAGACGGAGGTGAGACCGGACCCCTCCCTACCGTAGATGACAGCCTGCCTGTCCGTCTCCCTGGAGCTGAGCTCTGCCAGGAGCTGTGGAGGAACCGTGTCCTGCCAGTTCTGAGCGTCACAGTGCTCCTCCTCTGGAACGGCAGCGTCTGGAAGCAGAGCCGGTGAGGAGTCCACGCTCCTACCAGGATGCAGACAAAGGGAGAGCTGTGACAGCAGCTCTAAGATCAGCTTCAGCCCGAATGAACCGACAGAAATCAAATCTCTTCGACTTCCTCTGATTGGTGACGGCATCTATGCCGGGGGGGGCACTCGGGGACTCACCTGCGCCTAGTGGTGCGGGGGGTGTATGGGGGTGTGGGGTTGTCTACAGACCTGAGTTTGACAGAGTGGAGAGAAGATGACGTAAGGTTGAGCCTTTCACTGAGGGGGGTTGCTATTTTTAGGGGGGGGCCACAGAGGAGCCTCATCAGGACGGATGTTTACCGCGCAGAGCTGCTGGACGCAGACGAGGCGCTGTGGTGCAGCGACCGCTGCTCCCTCTCCTCGCTGAAGTCCTCCATGTCCACATCGCTGCGAGAACGCGGGACGAACTCCGCGCCGGGCGCCCCTCCCCGCCGCCGGCCCTCGCCCTGAGCCTTCAGCGACCCACTGCGGGCCAGGCGTACCGACACCATGGGACTGCAGGAGAGGACCGACAGTCACTCCAAAGAAAGGAAAAGGTCACCACCAGGACCCTGGAAGGCTGGGGGGGGGGCAGTCACCTGTCCGGGCCTTCCTCTCCCAGGCTGCTGCTGGAGATCTGCTGGGGGTCCGCAGGTCCCTCCCCCTCCTCCTCCGAGTGGTTCTCAAAGTGCTGGATGATGTTCTTCACGCTTCCGGGCCGAACTGCACACAAACGGGTTCAAGCTTCAGGTCAAGTTCTGCTGAGGACAGAGTGGAGCCAACTGGACAGAGATCTGAATGAAGAACCACGGATGAGAACGGAAGTGTACCTTCAGTTGGGGACAACGGGACATGGAATGCTACCAAACCACAATGGACCAAAAAAAGAAAGCGGAATCAGTCACAGAACCAATGGAGACAAAACAAGGCAACAAGCAAGAAAACAAAAATGATTCTTGAAATGAAAAGTGAAGATGGGCTGCAGGAAGTTGGACTTTACTGGACTGAGATGTGGAGCGCGGTTTCCCGATGTACTTCAGGATGGGGTTCCTCTTCCTGTCCTCTCCATCCTTCTCCTTCTTGATGCCGCTCGTCTGAGGACACACGGGGGCAAACGCCACATCATCAGGTCATTGATTTGACCTGTTTATACGTCTACGTCTATTATTGATCTGTCACAAAACTGTAACTGATGGAGGTTCCTCTGCTTTATACTGTGGTCTGGGTGAAAACTTGATTCTGATTGGCTGCTGGTTGTGGATTTAAAAGTAATAATAAATAGTGATAGTGCGCGCCTAAAAAAGAAGTTCATGGCTTAAATGTTCTGTTTCACTGCGCCGGCTTCTTTACAACAAACTAGCTTCATCATCTGGACAAAAACAAGCGATAAGAGGTGAACTTTCTGAACTGATGCTTTATTTAACCCATCGGGACGATCAGCATATTTAAAACTTTCCTTTGCCGCTGCAGTCAAAGTCGGTGGCGGCTCAGCTGGCGTTGTCATGTTACCGTGACAACGCGCCACCCCACAATACAAATAGTCCGCTTTTTGCAAAAAAACGCGATCAAAACCGAAAAAATAACAAGAACAAAGTACTAAAAACCGATTGAATATTTGTTTCTTTTGTAAGTGACATTAATGCACTCAGCGCTTCAGGCTTCCACAATGTGCGTTATTTTCTGTGGTTTACCTGTGGTTTCCTTTTAAAGCTGCACTTTGAAAACATCAACTCATACATAACAAATCCATCTTCACTTACAAAATACATCAATTCATAAAGATATATGAATAAACTTTTCATAAGTAATTTAAAGAGTAAATAAAGTAATTCTGTAGGAATTGATCCTTTCACCAACTGAAGTTCCATTTTTATTCGGTTTATGTCACTAGATGGGTTAAAAGTCACAAAACAGGCTTTGAATGAAAATATTAAAGTGAATTTTATCTAATGGTGAGTCAAATTTATTTCTCTCCTAATGTTGCCTCTAAACTGGCTGTGGATGTTTAATTAGTGTTGAATGCTGTTATTGTTTGTGTTTTCTGCTCTTTTCAAAATATCTTTAAGGATTTCAGTTCAAATAGTTTCATTCTGTTTTTTAAAAACCTTCTTAAAAAGTTTTTGTAGTATTAAAAATGATTATAAAAATGTTTTCTTTATTGCAGTTTGGCTTTATTTTGCCAGGAAGTTCAAAAGTAAGGATGTTTTTCACTTCCTGTCTAGTTAAAAAAATCTAGAGTAAAAAAAGAAATCAGCTGTTTTTGTTGGTGGGGGTTTTCCTGAAAAACTGAAGGTGACGTTGAAGCCCAGATGCCCAGATTTACATTTATCCTCCAGGAAAAGTGTCTTAAATTCCCTCACTCTGACCTTTCTCGACTTCAGGAAGGCGAGCCACTTGTCCTTCTCCGTGCTCAGACCCGGGAAGATCCTGGAGTCTCTCAGCTTGATGCCGGAATGTCGCAGGTATAGATGCACAGCTGACGCCAGAGGAGAACTGATGGAGCAAAGTGAGGAAGGGGCAGAGATAATGAGGAGAGGAGGGAAGAAAGACCCACAGAGAAAGTGTTTGAGGAATCCAGACGGCTGCAGAAACGTACCTTCTGTCCTCTTCGTGCTTTGATCTGGAACAGAAAAGAACAGATGCTGAAAAACAGCTGCAGATCCTCCGCTGACAGAGAAAAGCCACTCGATCAGCCCAGGAGGCCGTCATGTGACGGCGCTGCTGGTCATGTGCTCTGCGGGAACTACCATCCTGACCTTTGGGAGGCTCCAGCTGTGGCTTTGCATTAACTTTTTTTATGACTCCCATAATCAAAACTGTTGCCTGGCAAACCTGGGGCAATAATCCAAATGTGCTCATGTTTCCGTTGTGATCAGCAAAATAAAAGACTCTCCAAACTCCTCCCTTTACCTCAGTTCTTTACAAATTTAGAGAAATACTTGAGTGATGTCTGCAATTATTTCATGTTACCCCCCCCCCCCCCCGCTTTTTTACAGCAAACTAAAAACTGGATAATCATAATTAAAAGACCACTGGGAGCACTTATGGAATAGATAAAAACATGACTTTCCAATTCGGATTTTTGATCACTACTGTGAACCTGTGGTTACTAGTTAAAAGGTCAAACACCTTTGACAAACCTTTTCTCTCATAAAGTGAGAGGCGGCTTCTTCATTCCTACAGAGATGGTTATAAATTTAATGAAATAAGGTTCATTACAGTTTTGAAAGCTCCTGTTCTAAAATGACAGAGCAGCCATTTTTCTTCTGGTTCAGTAGCAGTTGCTCCAAAATGCTGTATAAATGTAGTTTGAGTAAATGCACTTCTTGGCAGATGCTTGTAGAAATACGGAGCTCCTAAAGGGACACTGAAGAAGAAAAGAAATAAAGTAAAAAAAAAATCAAATAAAAAAAAAGTAGGTAAAAATAAAAAATAAATTTGTTGAGCACAAAAAATAGAAAATAAAAATCGAAGAAAAAAACTGAAAACTGGAGCACAACAGTTACTTTTTTTGGGATTTTTTTTTTCTTTTTTCTTCTTTAATGTCCCTTTAGAATCTCTGTATAGAACAGTTAATTTGCCTATTTGAGGTTTATTTTGAAACCAAAAAATGTTATATTTTTTCAAGTTTAGAAAGGTTTTGGAAGTTTCCTTATTTAGTTTATTTATTTAAGAAAGAAAGAAGAAGAGAAAATTGGCGGCAGAACTTACAGAACCTCCCAGAGGGCAGCCACCTGTCTGTCCACCACCTGTCTCTCTTTGGCGGGGTCTCCGTCCAGCTGCCGCAGGTCCCCCTCCCCAAACAGAGAGCCCAGCCCCATCATCTGCTTGTTCCTGTCAGGACATGAACCACAGCTTCACGTCAACACCTCGCTGCAGAAAGGTGGACGTTTGTCACAAATCAGATCGGAAAACTTCATAGATTCTTTCAGCTGCAAAAATGCTTTTCCTGTGAAAACCTGTGACAACTGAAGATGCTGGGAAGGAAATTGACAACAGAAACAGTTTAATTTCCACCTTTGAACACAGTCAGAAATGCTTCTGTGACCCTGATAACAGATGCAAAAGATCCCCAAAGAAAAGTAAGACCAATGGAAACTGTTCCATTGCTAATGATAAAGAAATCAAGATCAGAACTTTATCCTAAACCATTTACTCTAATTTACTAAAGGGGGTCACGTGGATACGCCAGATGTCTGCTCCATTATGAAAAACCTGCAGGATCTTTGCAGCTGAAAGTCAGATGAAAGATTTGAAAGGATCACATGATCGGTCAGCCTTCAACAACTTGATGTTTTCAAGAAAAGAAAGAAAAATGCTGCAGAAATCTGCTGAACAGACGCAGAGGAGGATCTGAGTGTGAAGGTTTGTTCACAGATTCCTGCTGTTTCTGGAGCTTTAGCTGTACTAACAGCTTTGCATACATTCATTAAAGCAGCATAATAGTATTTTAATACAAATTCTGTGTCATTGAGTTTCTTTAGAGCAAAAACAAAATGCTGCCGTTAATTGACAGACACATTCTTTAAATCAGAGAGAGAGAGAAAATAAAAGAAATCCCAAAGGAGAAGGTGAGTCAGATCTTCTGTACCTGTAGTCCTGAATCTGGTCCTGGATGTCGGGCAGCACCTGCTGTTGCAGTTCTGACAGAGGCCCTCTGATGTCCTCCTGTGCATGGAGACGACTCTCTGACAGCAGAAAGGACAAAAAACAACCAGTTTGGATTTACATGCCTCATATTTTAGACATATACAATAATAATCTATACATGTTTTGAAGATATTCATATTAATCCCATACTATAAATAATATTAGTGACATGATAAACCAGTGAGAGTGTTAACACCAAACAGTGTTACAGGTTTTGTTAAACAGAGCAGCTCCAAAGAAAAAAGTGTAGATCATCATGTTCTGCCTCTCCTGGGGGGCGTTTCAGTTTGGAGGTGGAGCTCCCACTACAGCATAAAACTTTATTCCAGAAGATTTAAACAGAAAACGCTACTTTACACCAAAAATGGTAACTTAAAAAAAAAAGTTTTCGTAAAAGAGTTTGTGAGTATTTAAAGCTGTTCATTTAGTCAGCTATATTTGTTATGTCAACCAAGCGTTAGCATTAGCCGTCCTATGGGAAATGGCATTATACGTTAGCATCAAGCTAGCAGACTTTGGCTTTACTGCTGTTACACGTTAGGTCACCGGAAAAAGAAAGGCACAAAAGATGGATTCCTACTTTTACGGATCGATTGTTGATTTATTACGCTTGAATTGATTCAGATCAATCAATCGATTTAACCAACCCAGCCCTATTCTTGTCCTGTCCAACAGCTGGGCAGAAAGATGAGAGCTGAAGGCCTCTTGTGTTGGACATATTTGACTTTACCAACAGGGGTTATGAATCTACTGACAAACCAGAGGTATGTCTGAATAAACCCCTTTTGTAATCCATACTAAACTTTATTCATTTTAATCATATTTATAACATTTTTGTGTTTGACCGGACGGAAAAGAAAAAGAGGAAAGAACAGAGAGGGATGTTAGAGAGGGGGGGTGGGGGGTGGAGGGTGATTATAGAGGGTGGGGGGGTAAAACCATGAAGCAGCATAAAGCAACAAGTTCCTTGATGTTTTTAATCATTACAGTGAGGTTCAGATGTAATAAGTGTCTGTCCACACACTCTGATGTTATAAACACACCTGCTGGCTGCAAAAACGTTCACCTACATACATGTCAACATGTACACATACTAATGCCTTCAGACCAACACATTAAACATTTCATTGAGTCACACATACTATTTGTGCAAAGGTGAGCTAACAGTCACGTGATTGTTGAAGGAATGGAATTATTAAACTATTCTAACTATTATTAAGTTTTCTAAAGTCTTACCGATGTCTGAGAGATACTCTTCTCGCACTTTGATTTTCAGCGGCTGAAAGAGAACAAACAGAACTGAATGAATGTGAGTGAATCAGACTGAAGACCCGTAAAGGTGACATTACAAAGAGAAATGAATAATGAAAACATGTTTGCAGCCATTAGTCTGAATCTGTCAAACTGCTGCTGCACCATCATCATCATCATCATCATCATCATCATCATTATAGCAGAACATGAAAAGAAAAGTCGCTAAAGAAACGGTGCAGATCATTCTGCTTTTGTCGAGCTGAAAGTCATTTAAAGTTTCAAACTAATAAATGCAGAAATGAAGGTGAACTTAGATAAAAAAAATAGAGGATCAAAAAAAGTTTAACAAGTTTTAAACGCGCGTTTCTTTTTAGTGATGAAAACATCATCAGGAGTTTGCAGAACCAACTGATCATCAATTGAAGAGAAAGTGAAAGTGTTTGAACAAACTAAAGTCATAGAAAAAACAAAAGTAATAAGATAAATAACAAATAAAACTATTCTATACAGAGTATTAAAACAAAAAAATAAAAGGATCCGATGCAGCATTTAATCATTTCATATTTGTTGTTCTTTTTAACATCAAAGTCAAAACGACTGAAAGGGCACTGAAGCCACGCCCACTGACTGCGTGTGACCGCGTCAGTCCCAACATTCAGGTTTAGAAAAACATTTCAAGCTACGACTGAGTTTTAGGGCCACTACAAAAAAAGTAAAATGAACAGATTTAAAGTCGTACATTTACAACGAAAAAAATCAAATTAAAGTCATAATAAAAAAAAAGGTTTTGTTTGTAAACTGGCCCTAAATCTCCGTCGTTTAAAGCTGATGAACTTCAAGTCAGAAATGATGATTTGTTCATAAGTAGTTCTAGTTTGCGTGTAAAGACATGAATGTCTTTTATTAAAGCAGCAGAAGCGATGAGGCAGCCTTCACTGGGATTCCAGGGTTTGCTTTAAAAACGTTTTTATGGCTATAAATAAAGTGTTTTTATGAACATTCTGTTAATAATGAATGAACCCCTCTGGTTCAAATACTCTTTATTATTTGTTAGTCTTGTAAACTCCTTTTTAGTACTGCGTTTTATGTTTTCTGTCTCCTCAGCACAGAAGGCATTTCTCCACCTGTTCAGTGATTTCCTATCTGTGGAGGAAAAGGCTGCAGGAACTGATCCTGAAAGCTGTTGGCTCTGCAGATGTTTCAGGACTTACAGCATCTGGATCCAAGAAATGGGAGCAGATCTGAGGAGCGAGGGCGCGGGCGTCTTTAGGGCTGGAGCTCAGGTAAGCTTCCACCGACAGGTAGAAGAGCTGCAGAGGAAAAGAAACCAGGCAAGAAGGCAGCCGTCAGAGATGGGGAGGCACATTTGGAGAGATGCAGAAGTTCAGCTTCTTTGGAGGCCGGAAGAAAGTTTGAAAATATTTTTTGGCTAAAATTAGTTGGACTTAAAGGTGAAAATTCTGATCTGGCAACCCTGCAGCTGTGGAGTCATTTTTAATGTGTGTGTGTGTGTGGGGGGGGTTACAGACCAGCGGGTTGGGGTCCAGCAGCTGCGTGAAGACGTATCTCATGAAGACGGTCATGTGCGCCGGCCGGGTCTTCAGCAACTCGATGTCCTGAAACGGTCCGTCCATCTGCGAGACGCACAACAGCATTAATGAGAGGAGGCGGTGGGGACGGGACAGAGCAGGGGGGTCCCACAGACACGCACCTCATTGAAGGCGTAACCATCATCTTCTTCATCTTCCTCCTCTGGGCCGATGATCTGAGCTTTGCCAGCCTGGAAAAAACAGATGATAGAACATAGAAAATGCGTCTGCAGTCTTCAACACCACAAAAGACAAATGAAGGAGAAATGCAGAGCTGCAGAAATCACTCACCTCCACCTCTGAGTCATCTACCCTAAATCCGTCTACTTGTAGTGATTATATTTTGGCTTTTTGGCCCTAAAAAAAACCTAAATGTTTCCGTCTTCCTCCATACAGGATCAGTGTCAAAGCAGCAGCAGAACAAGATAAGACTTTTTGATCAGATTGTTTAGGCCTGAGCTTTAGCTCCAGTTGTTTCCACTACTGCAGTTCTTCAACCGTTGGTGCTGTTAATGAAACTCCAGAAGAAACGGAGAAAAGGAGCCGGGCGCCGTTATCCAACACATTACTAAGGTAAAGTCTACAGAGTCAATATGAAAAACCGCTTTTCTCCGTGTCAGAATTCACTGATTCAACTGTTTCTATATTAAGAAGGAAATTTAAATAACTAATACAAGCTCTAAACATCTTCTAACAAGTACAAAACTTATTTTTCTTCAAAATAGTGAGGAAAAAAGAACCGTTAGGCAAAGAGGATAGTGAAATATCAAACATATTATTTTCAAATAAAAATGTTTTTACCAAAGTGATTTGTTTGGGACAGATCAGGGGGGTATTCCAGGAAGCATGTTTAAACTAGCCTGACTTTGAGCCTGAACTCTGGCTGAAATCCGCCTGAACTTGCTTACTCGGGGTATGTCGGTTCCAAAAGACCGGATATGAGTTGGCGTAATTACATTTGACTTGGTAAGCCTGGGTTAACGCACGTGCACAGCGTGTACATAAAGACATTCTCAATTGATCGCCGATTTCTGGAGTCACCATGGAAACGCGGAGACGGAAGTGA
>CM074505.1:5334386-5359434 GCA_037389245.1 Oryzias sinensis | reverse complement strand
ATTTAAATAAAACAAAGACACATTTATTTTATTTGACATATTATAAAGTTTAAAAAATAAAATACCAAATCAAAATTGTTTAAATGGTCAAAATGTTTTTTTCTCTTCGGATTTTCATTTTTTTTAAATGTCTTGAGGCAAATATCTGAAGATTTTCTCCCCTTAGTATAATCTTTTAAAGTTTATTTTTTAAGTATTCGTGAGTATAAGTACATTAGGGAGTAGCTGAATACTAAACCTTTAAGATTACATTAGAAAAAGTAAATTTATAGTACAGATTACATGAAAATAATCCACTTTGAAGGATCAAAGATCAGATCAGTAAACTGAAGAAATTCAAGATTTTCTCACAAAATCTTTTTTTTATTTCTTCATGACGTCAGCAAAGGTTCAAAAACATAAATACTTTGTTTATCAGACAGATGGGAGGTTTATTATGTGACTCAGCAAATTCCTCACATTTAGTTCCTGCTTCCAGACTTCAGGATCTCCAGCTTCTCTTTGAATCTTCTCGTTTCTTCTGAAGACTCCTCCTTGTTTCAGCAGAAACTTCTGGACTTTTGGTGATTTCTCTGAATCCAAAGGAGCTGAAAACAAAAACCTGGATTTCTCTCTGCTTTCTGTGATGCAGCGGCGGCAGAAGAAGCTTCTCAGAGCTGCAGCAGCTTCACGCCGTCCAGGTTGCAGCTCCGCGTTTGTGGTCAGACGTTTCCCTCTGAGGACACAGAGACCCTGATCCTGATCCTGACCCTGATCCCTGATCCTGACTCTGACCCTGATCTGATCCCTAATCCTGACTCTGACCCTGATCTGATCCCTGATCCTGACTCTGATCCTGACCCTGATCCCTGATCCTGACTCTGATCCCTGATCCTGATCCTGACCTGGGATCGTCTCTGGATCTCCTCACAGATTCTGAAGACCTGAATGTCGGCTCATCACTGCAGCCTGTTTTGCAGAGCGGAGTCTCACATTCCTGTTCCCGCCTCCTGCACTTGGGAGGGGTCCTCCCCCCACCCCCACCTGAGCAGAATGAATGGACTAACGTTGAGTCATGAATGGCAGGAGATGAAACCAGGAGCTTCTCAGCTTTCAGAAAACAGACATGAGATTCTAGAATAACAAAAGCTGCAGCTTTCCTGTCCGTTTGCATTTCAGTGACGTGTTTTCAAATCCACAACGTGATCAGAATGAGGCTGAAGTTGGACTTTTTGATTCTTTTCTGGTGGAGCTAAAGAAAAAGACCCAGCAGGTGTTCAGGTTTGACGTGTGAAGCTGTCAGAGATTCCTTCATGACACCTGAAAGACTTCCATAAGTTTCTGTTACAACAATCCTGCTGGCCTGATGATTGGTCGCCATGGAGACACACCCCTCCCAGAGCTGCAGGTCCAGACAGGCAGAGGTGAGGAGGAGAGCAGCAGAAACGCTGATCCGCTTCTGCCTTCGTTTGTTCAACAACAAACACGTGAAAAAAACTTTATTAACACAAACACAAAGACGTTTTTCAATTTCAAAAGGAGGCCTGAAGGAAAGTGACGGACACCTGATCCACACGGCGAGTCTAAACAGTTCAAACCGATTTTAAATGAATCCATTTCAAATGTTTCTATTGGTTCAAACTGCTGTTTACTAAACTGAATTCAAGAAGGTTTTTGCAGCCTTGATGTCTGAACTTTCCAAACTCCTTCAGTTTAACATGTTTCATTAAAAAAAGAATCTGTCATTTCATTAAAACGTCTTCATTTTGTTCTGGACAAAGAAAAATATTTCAGGATTTTACTGATGGATCCAAACGCAGCAAAGCCTGAAAAATGGAAAGAGAAAACTCCTGAAAAGGTTTGAATCCTTCAGCAAACGTGTCACTGGTGAGGAATAATGGGATTAACGTCTGTTTTTGGTTTTTAACTTGACTTTTCCTGATGAAACGTGAACATTTCTCGACCCGCCTAAAGGTCATGGAGTGTTTGTAAGTTCTGGACCGTGAACCCGGGTCACTGAGGCGTTTCCTGAGGGGTTTGCCGGTAGGAAGGAGTTCTCTAAACAAAGCTGCAGCCAACGTTCCCTCAGCTTTGGAGGACGTTCAGAGCGGAGTGTCGTCAGCGTAACAACAGTGGCGTTTCCTGATTGGATGTCAGGTTTGAGGGAACGGGGTCGGGCCACATCCAGAACCCTGAGGAACACCACAACCCCTCTGCTAGGGACAGAGCAGCCCGGTTCCAGTTCTGTCGGGTTCTGGAGTTTAACGTGAAGGAGGTTCTGCCGTTCTACCGTTTCTGTGCTTTAGGGTGAAGCTGACAGAAACACGGCGACTCAAACCGAGTCAGAACACCTGAGCAGGTGCTGGAGCGACACGCTTCCCTCATGGGTGAAGCTGAAGAACCCGTCAGGGTTCCTCAAAGTCCATCGGGGTTCCAGCTCAGAGGAACGTCTGCAGTTCTTCATCTATTTCATTTTGGAGCAAAACGTCATTTTTTTTCCCAGTCCAAACTGTGGAGGAGATCCAGATCTTTTCTTTCCTTCATTAGATCTTTTTAAAAAATAGATTTAGAGAAGATCTGCTTTACAGTATTTATTATTTTTGATTTGATTTGATTGGTGTATTTAAGCAATCAAAGCAAAAATAATGCAGAAAACATTCCAATCAGCAGCTATACATTCACAAAGAAGTATCAAAATAAGATCATTAGACTTTAAATTAAAGATCGCTTGAAAGGGAGAGAATTTCTAGAACCAATTTCTGATTGATTGTTTTCCGGATCAGTTAGAATCCTTAAGGATCAATAAATCACATGACAAAGATGTGGATCAATTGGATCAACAACATGAAATCTTCACAGCAGATCAAGTATCAAAGGATAAAAATGACTTCAGAAGATCATTTCCAGGTTTTCCTTTTGTATTTCAGGCCAACATGAGAAACTGTTCGTTTTGTCTGCTGAAATAAAGGTTTTAATCTTCTATCAGTTGAAATGAAATAAAAGACTAAAGTAGAACAAAAACATCAGCAGAGAAAAGAAAAAACTTCTTTTTTAAATTGAAGGAAAGTGAGGAAATGTTCAATGCAGACCTCAAATAGAGACAGTAGAATTCAGCTCCATGTGTTTCATCAATTCAGACTAAATTTGGTCAAAGTTTAACTTTTAGATTTGAACCTCGTTTCAGGTCTGGTTTCAAACCGATTCTCTGATGTTGGTGGAACCGATGCCACATTTTCACAGAGGATTCCTCTTTGTACCTTCTGAGAGAAAGTTTCAGAGTCGCTGGACTGAAGCTGAAAGGCTGAAGCTGAAAGGACGTTTTAGCCTTAAACCAGGAGAACGTTCTGGATCCGGATGGAGAACATCTCATCCAACTGACAGAAACATGCATGTTGCTTAATTGTTGCTATTGAAAAGTTTTGGAAGAAATGGGAAAATGTATCACAAAAATGCTAGATCTTTGTGTTTGGTGGATGATTTCCTTGTTGCTCTTCTGCAGTACTTTCTATACTGTTGGAACACCTGTTTATTTCCCTCGACATGCTGCCAGATTTGTCAGGAAGACAGATTTGAAAGATTCATATAACAGAGAAACGCAATTTTTTTTGTCAACTTAAATTGAAGGTTTTGGGAGAAAGCCCCTAAAACCAGAGTACAAAAGTTCAACGTAAAAATGTTTCTTTAGGGTGATGCTGGATTTTTAATTTTTATCATGGTGATTTTGGAAAAGAAATGCTTCGTGTGGCAGTTTTGGTGCGTTAGAACATTTTTTTTTTGGAGATAAATGACCAAATTGATAGATGAAGTAGTAAAAAACAAACAAACAGATAAGCATTTACAAATGTGTACGCATGGTAGTGCATTGCACAAAGAGCGGAAACCGTCATTGTATGCAAAACTATTTCCCATAAAAAGATCCATGGGAAATTGTGTTTTATTCCATATCATTGCAAAAACAAACAAAAAAAAGGTTATTTAAAGGACTCGAGACAGACACTTCTTAAAGAGGGGAAACAAACTCCCCAAAGCAGGGAAAAGCACATCTGAGTCACACAACTACCACGATTAAGCCTTTTTACAGAAAATTAAATTTTTTGCAATGAAAGTATGATTCATTTTGTGATGCAAATTTAATCTGTGAGGCATGCATGCACTATAATTACCACTGATCTAAGGGTATTACATGAAAGTCCCCTTCTGTGAGGCATGACGTGGTAGAATCATGGTTTGTGCTATATTTTAGCTGCATCTTCACTGAATCAAGTTGCTCTCATGGGTGAACAACAACTTCTGAGCTGTTTCACTGAGTTACCCTAACCCTAACCCTAACCCTAAAGTGCATCCTCTGGATGGAGGAGCTGAAGCCTCTGAAGCCTCTGAAGCCGCTGAAGCGGCTGAAGCTTCTTCCTCCACACAGAGGCAGCCGGACATCCCATCAGTCAGGTGAGATATTATTATTAATAGATCCATATCACAGCTAAAGATCGCTGCAGCTGTGAGGTGTAACGGATGACACCCTGGAGCTCTCCGGAGCTGGACAGTGTCTGTCGGCCGGCTCGTGCACGCGCCGCGCACGCTGACGTCAACCCAGTAGATTCTGCTGTGGACGGGGATGTTTGGAAAAGTCTGCTCCAGCGGTTTCCCGTGTCCTGAGGTGGGAGACGGCGGCGGGACGCCTCGGGCTCGTCCATCAGCCCCACATCTCCAAATATTTACGCAGTCCTCCACATTTATCCGCTTTCTGGGGCTAAAACACGAGGATTCTGGGAAGATACGCAGCAGCGCCGTGTTTATCCAATGCTGCCCACGGAGATTTGTCCTGAGCTGTCAGCGTTTGCAATAACACGCATAAATTGTGGCGCGTCTGTGTGTGCGCCTCACTGAAAATCATTAGGATCGTGGGTTCGAGTCCGGCTCCAGCTGGGAGAGCGGCCACGGATGCCTGACAGCCAGCTTCACCTGAATGTATGGCTCGGATTTGAGGACTCTCCCACGCCCACGGGCGCCCCCGAAGGGCCAGAGCATCCGTTCCAGGCCGCTCAAGACTTTCAAAGTAAAAGGGAAAAACCAGCTTCCTTTACAAAATAAAAGATTCCTATGAAAACGAGTTCATCTGAGGCCTCAAACCAAAAAAGGAAAACGTTGTCATGGAAACGCCAACATGGATGCTGATGCTGAGAGGAAACCTGATCCGACAGGCTTTTACACTGAAAGCAGACTCAGACCGGAAATCGGATTCTCATCAATAAAGGAAGAAGGATTTCCAGGATCTGAGGTTCTGTGAGAAAACGGTTCTGGAAACTGTTGGACTGGTTCCTCCAGCCCAACCCCCCCTCCCCCCCCCGCAAATGACCGTTTGTGAGGGCTGGGGGGGGGGGGGGGGGGGGTGTCCGAGGGGAGCCCCGCTGCTGCAGAACAGCATCTCCACCAACCCTCTGCTGAACCCAATCGCTTTTGAGCCAGAGTCATCGAACTGTGGACGTTCTCCTCCCAGACCATCCCCCTCCCACCGCCGTGTCTGACCATAGCTCTGATGTTTTCCTGTTTAAATCCAGAAGAATCGGGATCCACTCCTTCCAGAACGTTTGTCCGGAACGTTTCTCTGTGTTCTTGTCTTTCTGTCTCCTCCATGTTTGTCTGATCGTTGGACTGCGACCTTTGACCCGAGTCCAGCAAGTCCCGACCTGCTCTCCATCTTCTCCCGCTTCTTTTTCGACCTCCTGGATCCGTTTCTGGACTCACCTCCTGTGGAGGCTCTCCTGGTTTGTGGATGAGACAGACATTCATGGAGCCACAGAAACTGACCAGGTTCTGAGATTTTCCACATCCGTGACTTTAGTTCTGCTTCTGAATTTCCCTCAGATGGATTTCTTTGAGATGAAGGTTTACGTCAGACAGTTTCAGGGGGAGAACTCTTTGATCATCATTGAAGGGGGGGGGGGGCTGAACCTCTGAGGTCCGAGAGCACATCGTCGTTCAGAACCGCCTTTGTGTTTGCTGTTCTGTTCAGAAGCAGGAGTTCTGTTGGGCTTTGAACCTGACGTCACAAAGTCGCCGTCAGACGAACAAAAACAAAGTTTCTGGTACAAATGAGCAGAAATGAAAACCTGGAACATTCTCTGAAGCATCGTTGAGGTTTCCTGTTTCTCCTGAATCCTTCTGCCATCCGACCAACTTCCTTAGTTAAAGAAAAGAAACGTTTACAAAACTAATAACGGACACTTTTTGAGGCAGTTGAAGTCGGTTCGTTTCTCGTTACAGATGTTTGCAGTGGATGCAGTTGACTTTTTTCAGGCTGACGCAGCTGTGGATCCTGAAGGACAAGAAGGTTTGTGAACAAAACTGAAAAACGATTCAACCATTGAAGGTGTTTAAGTTGCCAGGAGTCTGCAGGAAAATGTCCAGTCAGCACTTTTCCATTTGAAGTGAACTCTGGGAGCTAAGCTGCAGCGACGCTGACATGAAGAATAAACGTCACGGGGCGCAACAGGAAGTGCAGCGGCACGATTTTTAGTCAACAAAACACCTGAGAGGTTTGTTTACAGGAGGTACCTGATCTCACTGCGGTGTGACTCACCTGTCCACAGACTCCTCTTCATCAGTCCTTCAGTCCTGAAGGGACAGAACTCTCGGCATGTTTCTGCATTTACCTGCATCCAGGTGAGCTGCAGCCACAGGTGAGTCCCAAAGAGAGGAACAGGGGCAGAGCGGCGCTCCACGCTTCAGCTCTGCTGCCGCAGGGCCTCCAGACGGGGGCGTGACCCCGCCGGTCGAGACCGTACTGTTACTAGAGGGATCCGGTTACGTTTCAGAGACACAGCTGAAGAAAACAAACAGGAGGCCTGCAGGGAACTGGAGGAGAGGAGAGCATCCACCATCAATCCATCATCCATCCATCCATCCATCCATCCATCCATCCATCCATCATCCATCCATCCATCCATCCATCCATCATCCATCCATCCATCCCTCCATCCATCATCCATCCATCCATCCATCCATCATCCATCCATCCATCCCTCCATCCATCATCCATCCATCCCTCCATCCATCATCCATCCATCCATCCATCCATCATCCATCCATCCATCCATCCACCCATCATCCATCCATCCGGTCTAAAGTCTGTTTCTCAGTAACAAACATGGAAAGAAGATTGAAGCCTCGTTTCTGTCGGTTCAGGTGAGTCTCTTTCAGACAAACTGGAGATTTTTTTCTCCTGAACTTTGTTTTATGGTTTATATAATTTATTTTATTGAAGCTCAATTAATATTCCAGGTTGATACTGAAAAAGAGCTGAATAAAAAAACATGAATTCACAAACATTTGGAGTTTTTTTTTCAGCTTCTGTCCACAGAAAACAACATTTTCATTTCCTTGACAGAATTATTTTAAAAATGTTCATTTTTGTGGACATTAGGAGCAGGAAGTGATTTTGATGACCTTTCATTTGAACTGTTCCCATTTCTGCAAATAACCTATTTTAAATAAACATATTTATGCTGCAACTAAGTACTCCAGTCGTTTGTTCATCAGTAACATGAATACTCGAGTACTTAGAGTAAATATTTCTGTTTTATAGGACGGTGACTGGAGTAGAATATTTTAGAGCTTTCTCATTTGTTGGTACTTTTCCTTTTTTCAATAAAGCTTTGAAACCGAAGAAAACATTTTAGATTTATGAATAAACTTTTTACCTTTAAGGTTTTAGACACAGATGGATGAAACTAACGGATAAATCTTCTTTTGGGGGGGGGGGGTCCAGATCCAGGCTCTGACCCGTTTAATCATTAGATCCAAAAATAAGAGCTGCTATTTTATCATCTTAAATCAGAGAATCTAAAGCAGAAAAAACAAACTTTTGTTTTGTGTTCAAAAAATAGAATCATTTGACTGAGAAAACCAAAGTACAGTTTAGTTAGAAACGGACTTTAAATGTGTTTTCTACGTCTGATTGGTTGTTTTCAGCCTGATTGCCACATTTCTCTGGAATCGTTTCATGTTGATGTCATTCATGGTCATGACCTCCAGGCAAGACGCCGACCTCCATCTCTGAGGCTCAAACCTTCAGGAAAAAAACACAAGCAGACAGGATTTTCATCGGCGCTTGGAGAGCCAGCCCCAAGAGAAGACCCTGCTTCTGCGAGGAGCGCCGCTTTATTTACACTTCACCAAACGCAGACGGCACCTGCGGAAGGCCTCCTCCACCTGTGCACGCCGTTACATCGCTGTCCGTCTTTGGTTTCACCATCACACACTTTGATTGGACAAGAATCCAGGTTTAACTTTGCTGCCCTAAAGGTGCAAAGATCTGCATAAACTCTCCTCTTTCACTCAAACTTGGCGACTCAGACTGGAGGCGGAGCCCCGTCTTCTGATGCCCCGCCTGCCCGTCTTCTGATGCGTGGCGTTGGAGTCCGTGTTTCCTGTGAACCCCCAACTCGCATTTTGACTCGTCTGTCTTAAATACTGACAGAAAAAATGAACCTGATATGTTCAACTCAAAACCAGAAAAGGGAGTGACGGGCGGGAATGTCGCCCCCTGGTGGTCAGACGGCATCATGTGCAGCTCAGCACAAGCTTCCCCTGACTACATCCTTGAGATTTTCATTCCTAGAAAGTCTGTTGGGTGTCGGACTCTAGAGGCCTTCGTGGAGTTTCGGGGGGCTTCAGATCAGTCGGGTGTACAGCAGCATCTGGGTGAGGGTGGGGGCTTTCCTCCCCCCTCCTACTCTATCTTTCCTTGTTTCTCAGCTCCGTAAGGATTTCAGCGACAAGCAGCAAATTGAAAGGTTTTCCTCGGAGGCTTCAGTTTTCATCAAAGACGGATTCCAGAGTCCCACACAGGAGGAAAAAGGCGTTCTGGACTGGAACCTCCTCCTGGTGGGGGAACGCCGCCGGCCCGGCGTTTATCTGTCTCCGTCTCCTCGCAGCCTCCTCTGGTGCCGCCTCTTGGTGAGGACGTACTTGAAGAACTCGTAGACGGACCAGCTGATGGCGGTGGAGGGCATCTGGTAGATGATCCTGGCCTGGACGCCCCTGAAGAACGCCGGAACGCCCCCCATCCTGTAGACGGTCCGGAAGGCCTCGCCCAGGCCGGAGATGTGGCGGCCGCTGGGCACGGCGGCCCCCACGGCGCCGCCCGCTGCCTCCGCCTGGATCACGTGGATGGCCTGAGCCTCCTGCGTGTTGAGGAGGGTTTTGCAGACGTCCAGGGGGGTGGTGGCGGCGGCGGCCACGGCGCCGGCGAGCGCGCCTGACACCACGTGAGAGGAGGGGTTGTACTGTCTGTGGGGGTTGAGGAGCTCCTGCAGGTACTCGTAGGTCATGAAGTGGAGCGCCTGGAAGGGCACGTTCATGGTCAGCTGGGTGGTGTAGCTGCGGTAGAAGGAGGCGGGGCCCTCGCGCCGCAGCAGGGCGCCCATGCAGTCCAGCACGCCGCGGTACGGAGAGTTGAACATTTGCAGCCGCTGCTTCACAACTGCAGGGGGGGGGGCCATCATTTAGTACAAAAACACGGGAAAAGCAGAAAAACAAGACGACATAAAAGATTAAAAACACACAAAAACTGTCCATGAGAATGTTTTAAATAAAGTTTGCTGCTTCCTCAACTGCAAACTGAGCCTGTGGCGCCCCCCAGTGTCCAAACGTCAAACAGCAGGGGGCCTCCCATCAAATGTAGCGCTCAGTGTGCTGCAGGTAGAATGCACACACAGCTGCATGCGCGCACACACACACACACACACACAGAGATGCATGCACGCACACACACACACACACACAAACAGCTGCATGCATGCGTGCTGCAGCGATCATGCATGCAGCAGTGTGTGCTGCATTATTGCATCCACAGCCGTGTCGCTGTGTGTTGAATTTTGAATCTCCAACATTTAAATGTCCCTCATCCGTCCTCTCAGAGCATTTATTTCACATTTTATTTGGTTTGATGAATCGTTTTATCCTAAAACTAAATTCCATGAAGTCTGCAGAACTCTTCTTTTATTTGTTTAAAAGCCTTTAAAGAGCACAGAGTGGAGGCGTGTTTACCTTCTGCCGGGTTCATGATGGCGTCGTGCAGCACCGTGGCCATGCAGCCGGCCACTCCTGCACAGCAACAAAAAGCTTCAGTCTTTCGCGTCGGGATTTCTCCATTTTGCTGAACTGGTTGAAACTTTCTTCACATTTATTTTCAGATCTAAAATCCAAAGAGCAGAAAAGTCCCACCGTTTGCAAAGTGGCTGTTGGCTCCAGGATGAACGGCGTCGCTCAGAGAGAACTTGATCTTCTCGTAGCAGGCGAAGTACAAGGCGTGCGCTGGCCCCGCCCCCACCGCCAACACGTTCACCCCCCTGATGGGCCTCCAGACTCCCTCGGTGCGGACGATCTGCCGCAGGGCGTCCACCACGCTGCGGTACCGCGCTCCGGGCTCGGGCTGGAGGCTCTGCATGCGCGTCTGAGGGGGGAGGGCAGATCAAGAAGATCAGCCAAAATCCACATCGTGGTTTAAGAGATCGGATCTCCAACCTGAGGAGAATCTGTGACGTCACACAACGAAGCCCACAACCCAGAAATGGGAGGGACAAAGTAAGGAAGAGTTTTAAGGACGAATTCTCCTCTACGGTTAGAAAATCAGCTGTTCCGACTGTCAAAGAACAATAGAGTTTTATTAAAACCAGACTCTGACTATATAGAATATATAGGACTCAAAGGGAAACCTGCCTCCAGTGGCCACCAGAGGAACTGCAGGAAGTACAGACACTGCAGCGTCTGTACTTCCTGCTTTGGTTCCAATCCAGGAAAGGAAGGCGGGGCTTGTGTCGATTACATAAGAGCTGGTCTGATGATCAGCAACAAACATCTGGAAGGTTAGGACATTTCTGAGATCAGAATCAAAGTGAAGGAACAGGAGGGTCTGAGCTGCTTCGTCCTGCATGCGTCCGGCACAGCAGTCTTCCTCTCCTGCAGCTCCAGACAGGAAAGAACAGCAAAAGCAAAACTGATGCAAATAAAAAATTCCCCTAAACAAACCGGGTTGTCGCAATCAAAGTTTTTTTTGTCCCCCCCCCCAACATTCCCGGCTGCTGCTTCTGGGAAATGGTAATCCCGGTGGAATGCGCTCGCTCATCCACAGCGCCCGCCGTGTTTCTGAGAACATAACTGAGGCCAGACTGATCCGGACTGAACCCGACAAACATGGATCTGCAGAACCGATCTCCACCTCTGAAGAACTTTAACGTTTAGAGATGAAACCAACAGTTAATAATAAAGGAAACCAGGACAGCTAGTGGACTTTACTCCAACTAACCGTTTAGTCTGAACTGAGACATTCTGTCTCTCCGTCACGGTTCTTCTGAGCTTCTGTCACGCATGTTTCCTCATGTTTGTCGTCAGATCTTTTTCTTTTCTCTAAGACCAAATCTGAGATGAATGTGTGAACGTTATTCTCCGTTGGGGGGGGTCTGAACTTGACTCTGCTTCATTTCCCAACAGGATGAATTTTAGGTCAGGGTCTGAAAGTCTTTCCGACCGCTTTATCAGCCGTGTGATAACACACCAGTTCAGGGAATCGAACGTCACCAGGATGCAGGACGGAGGAGGCCCAGGAGCACGCTGAACACGGGGGCCGGGACTTTCAGGCATCCCCACACTTCAGAGGAGGACAGGAAACGGACCAACGTTCAGCTCGGGTACAACCAGACAAAGATGAAGGAAGAATCAGAACCAGAACCGCGGGTCAGAACGTCCCAGCCGGCTCTCTGAACACGTCTGTTTCAAACAGGACCCGCCGAGTAGAAACGGGTCAAACTTAAACCCGTATCAGTGCTGTGACGGCTTTAGATTAAGAGGAGAGGAAACTTTGACCAGGAAGCAGACGGTGAAACATTCCTGCGCTGACAAACTTCCTTCAGCCGAACAACGAGGATCCAGCAGAATTCCAACCAAACTTCCCGCTCCACCTCGGATCGAGATTCTGCAGCTTAGGGAGACATCAATGTTTTACTATTAGGGGATTTTTTCTAAAGGTCTCTGTTTAAAATGATCATGTAAAGCCCTTTGTTCTATCTGTGTGTGAAAAGGTGCTTTATAAATAAAGTTTGATTTGATTTTTTCATAACCAGACCTAACATACGCCTTTAAAGTGTCTTCTGCTTTTCTGGGTATTTTCTAAGAATGCAGAACTGAAATATAAAGGAAGAATATTTAAACCTAAATTACCCGAAAACTGACCCAGGATCGTTTTTATGACCTAACCTGCAGGTGGCAGGTCAAACAAAACAAGAAATGTTCTTCTTTGTAAGCCCCAAAATCATAAGACTGTGCAGCAAAGCGAAATCTTATCCACTTTCTCAGAAGTGGTGAAAAAAGGCGTGGAATTGGCGTGATTGACAGATAATGACGTGGTTGCGTCACAGCAGCTGAGATCTTCTTTCACAGGGAAGGAACTTCAGCACCACAAAGTCCCAGAAAGACGCTTCCTTCCCCAAAAACAGCTTCTCTGTGAGTCAAGACTGAAGAACCAGAGTTAGCCAACAACAGTTCGGTCACCGTGGACTTTCCACTGTGGAGCAGTTTCCACATTCAGCCTCATTATGACTCAGCTGGAGCTCTAACGGGGAAAAAACAGCGCAAATACATGAACAGAAACCTAAACGTTCATGTATTTATACTCAAGTAAAAAGCTACGACAGTAAAACAAACAAATGTACTTTCATTTGATTTATTACAAGGGCAGTCATGTCCGATAATGGATGCCGGCTAGCACAGAAACCATCATCATGCTAATGAGCTCCAAGGACAGTTTGCGTTCAGGAGTCTGTTTACTCCCGTTAACGTGAACAATCAGAAACGCCTGGAAACAACAACCAGAAGATCAAATTTATTTAGATTTTGACAAACTTCCGGGTAAAACTCAGAACCCGTTAGCTAGCTGACCTCCGTAGCAAGGTGACTGGCGCTAGCTTCCAGGCTAACGACCGTCGGCTAAAGAGAAGTCAGGCTCGGTACGCGGCCTCCGTAACAGCGGCGACACACACAGCCGGTCCCGAGCGTGTTTGGACCCGGTTCTGTGGGGGGTTACCTTGACGCAGTCGATGGGGTACATGAGGCAGTGCTCCATGATTCCAGCCACGGAGCCCGCTAGCATGTGCGTGCTGGTGGACGCTCCCTGCGGCAGCCCTTCGTAGTCCATGTCCGCCTCCGCAGAGGTCGGAGTCTCCGCGGGGCTCCGGTGCAGCATCGATACAAAGTCCTGCTCCCCGGTAGTGCTCGGTGAAAAGGACCCGAGAAGCCCTTCTGAGGCGGTCATCAACCTGCCGCCCAGAATCCGAAAATCCGTCCCGGCGGCGGAGGCTGCGACCCGCCTGTCGACGCCCGATGCATCCAGGGACGTTTGCCGGCACACAAAACCCCCCGCTTCCATTCAGACCACGAGTTTCCGGCGGCCCGGTTCTACCGAATCTACAGAACCGGCGGGCCGGTGCTCTGCAGGGAGCCGTGAAGGGGGAAGAGTCTTGGCGGCAGAGAACCACTAACCGGGAGCTGAAGGGGGCGGGGCGTCGGGGGGTTTGTTGACGTTGAACTGGAATCCAATTCGTTGATTTGACCATCAATCATCTACATGTCATCTGATTGGATGCTTCACTGCATACATTTAAAATCGGCAAAGGTTCGGAGCGGAAGTCCAGCCCCGATTTTGTAACAGCGGAAGGTCACGTGGTGGAGCGACTTTCAATTAAAGATAGTAATAGTTATGATAAAGTTAATAATACTTTTTTCTTTGAGTTTATTTGTTTTTACCTAAAAGAAGGATATGTTTTAAATTATTTGTATTTATCAATTTGTGTTTATTAACTTTCAAAAACGTGACTTTTTACTTTTAACAGACAAAAATCAGGATTTTTGGGATGTGTTCCAAATGTGACAAAAATATTATTTTTTTCTTTATCCCACATATAAATACTGTTCATTTAATAGAATGCTGGTAAAATAAAACAGAACACGTATGAACTGGAAAATAAACTTGCTTTACCTGATGAAAACTTCAAATCACAACCTCAAAAGTTTACACGTTTACATTCAGTTGTATGTTTACCAAAAGGTTATGGTTATTATTTTTATCCACTGTTCAACAAAATGTATTAATTTTTTTTGTTGCCGTTTGTTTCTGTTTTAGAAAATATATTTAAAAAACTTTTCATGATGAATCAAACATCGTCATGACATTTAAAGTGCAGACTGACCCTGAAATTGAACACACACTACTCCATCAGCACAAAAAAACAAAAAACACTCAAACGTCTCGTGACGCTGGAAGAATTAATTGTAGCTTAAAAAAAGTTAATTTCAGAGCATCACCCGCTGACTGTAAGAGGAGAAAGAAACCCTAAATTCAGAATTTAACATCAGTGAATCCTATAGTTCACAGGGAGGAAGTGTTTGTTTTTTTAACCGTCCATTACGAAGAGTTTTCTGCTTATACAAAATCATAATATTAGAAGAAAGAAGTTTTTTTTTCATAAGTAACTTTTTTATCGTCGATAAAGTTACATATTCAGTTCACTCAGTCGTTGCATCTTTGGTGTGTTTCTCAACAAAATCTTTTTCACATCTAGAGTTAAGATGTTTGACATAGAAAAGCTTAAAAAGATCTTTCCCTAAACCTGAAAATAAATGTCTTTAATTTCACCTTAAAAATAGATGTAACGTTATTCAATTACCAGTTTCATCTGAAACAAATAGAAGTACATTTATAGTACATTTAGACGATCGCAGTTTTCAAACATTTGATTTTATGTAGTTTTCTATGTAAGATCATCGAACAAACAGCGAGAAACTATGGAGTCCTATACTGTTCATAATTAAATAAATAAATATTTAATACAATAAATAAATATGACCTCATGCAAATACACAATCAACCAATAAATATATAAAAAGATCATGAAATTGTGGAAAACCTGCACACAGATTTTAAATTAGCCATTATATTATTCAATATATTTCATTTTGCTTTAAAAACCTGTTCATTATTTTAAAACAGCATTTTAAAATATTCATTTTTAATCATGCGGAATATTATTATAATTCTACGTCTTTTTTCAGAACCTCCGATTTCAAAATCAATATTTTCCAAAGTAGCTTTGTTTTTATTTCATGTTGCTGTTTTTCACAATGACTTATTTATTTCATGAAGAGCTTTTTTAGGAGAATGAGTCTGTCTGTCAATCAGTGAAAGTGGGCAGGATCTAAACGCTCATTGGCTCATCCATTGAAATCGACTCATATTCCTGGATACCCGCTCAGCGGTGTGCCAGTCAGAGAGATGACATGTTTTAGTGATATCTGCACGGCTTTGCTGACATTACAGATCAAATAGAGACAAACTATCTGTCTGCTGCAGAAGATGCAAACATGGACGACGTTTTTGTAGTTTGAGGGTTTGTGTGGACCAAACCACAGAATAGCTCCGGTCGTCCACGTCTCGAAGTCCCCCGTTAAAACACTCCTCATTCTCACGCCACTCATGCAGAGCTCACATCGTGCCTCACACTGTGTCGGCTCACAGGAGGCGAGCTGGCGGACCAACAGAGTCAAACCAGGCAGCTGTGCAAAGCGGGACAAGCCTGCTCAGGCCTCCTAAACCTTATGATATTATTCTATTTTCATTGAGACAATGATTATAATCACGTCCTCTGATTTTATTTTTCCCTCCCGGGAAAATGTTGAACCTTTCCTGCGATGACGTTTCTGACCGTGGTCGGAAAACGCAGCGGAGATCCGGGATTGATTGAGCAATTCTGCAGCCAGGGTTTACTCCAAGAATCAGGCTCTGTACTTTGGAGGAAACATTTTTTTACTATTACTTTTCCGGGGGACAGGGGCAACAGACCCTTAACTTGCGCTTGGGCGCTCTGATTTACACGTAATTTAAGAAATAGTTTGACTGCAGGACCTGAAGCAGAGGCTCTCTGGGATGATCTCATGAACTCAAACATGGAAACATTGTTATCATGTGAAACTATTCAGAATAAATAAACCTGATCTTTAAACACTCTCCATGTACATTGTGCATCCATGCATTGTTACTGTGATGAGCACAGGCAACCGCTCCATGTGGCTATAAGGCTAAAAACATTAGCTGGTAGCCCCTCCCACACGCGGAATGTTGCGTTCATGGAACTCCAGTTCATAGAAGTTTTGTGGAACTCCAACAACCACCCAGCCTAACTTAGACCACTACTAGATGTTAATGAGAAGATGAAAATTGCCAAACCGACCACAAAACCATCTGAATTATGCACACTCGCCCAAAGCCACTTTTATCCGAAAATTTTGAACAAAAACTGCCCAATTTCGTGTAACACTGTGGATGTGTTGAAGTGCATACTCCCCCTAGTGTTGAGGAGTGGGCATTGCGCCGTCACGTTCACTGAAGCATCTTCGATCGATGTAGTCAGGGTGCTGGGGCCTGTTTCAGAAAAGAGGTTCAACCAACTCTGAGGTTGAACTTGAACTCTGAGTTGGTCAATCGGGAGATTAACAACTCTGAGTGGACTGATTCGGAAGTGAGCGTGAGCACCGCGACTCTAAGAAGCCATTATCAATGGAGCGCAGATATCATGAGTCACCATGGCAACCGTGAAAAAAAGAGGTCTGCGTATTTTTCGCCAGCTGAACTTGACGTGCTGCTGCAGAGTTACAGTGAATGAGCACATATTCCAGAAGAAAAGCAACACCGCTGCATCTGCAAAACAGAGACAGTTAGCGTGGGAAAACATAGCTGCTCAAGTTAATGCCTAAGTTTGCATTTAAATCATTGTTATAAAATATTGACTGTAATAACTTTTTAAATAGCGTAAGGAGTGAAATAAAAAATGGCGATATTTAGGTGTACTTTTGAAGTGTCATTCCTGGTGTAAATGCATGAAATGCTGCATAGTGTACAGAACCAATCTGGGGGGGGGGGGGGGGGTAATGCATTTAACGTCGGTAATGTTTAGAGGACTTTTTTGTTAACCTTCCCCTCTTGCAAACGTTGGTCAGTTTAATATTAATACATGCAATTGTGTTTTTAAAAGTGAACTTTTGTCTACTGTTGAACCTTTCGCTGCGCAAAGACTTCTCCTTTCTTTTCTCTCTTCTTTCCGACCGTGGTCAGAAGCGCAGGGGAGATTTCCTTCAGGGCCGAAGGGAATTCTCCTTCGGGGTTCACTTCCCGTTGGAAACCCTCAACCTCCAAAGCGGATTAAGAATGACTCCAAAACAGTTATTCTGGGAATGACACCTTCTCCGTCCTCCTCATCCGTGCTCACCCCCCCCCCCCCCATCTGCACCTGCACTCGCCCCTCCCCTTCTCTCTCGTGGATCGCACCCCGCTCAGCACACACACACTGCAACACTACCCCTGTATTGATCAAGTGGTATAGGTTTATATGGGATTAAGAAAGTAAGCAGTGCTAGCAAATTGTGTTTCCAAAAAGTAATTGTTACATTAATCTAATTCAATGTCCCTGATTTCATTTTCATGTAGATGCAATCCTGCAGGAATTAAAAGAACATGGCAGCAGTTAAAAAGGAAAAAAAATCGAGTCTTCTCGAAATCCTCGTACGAGGTAAATGTAATTCTCTATGAATTAATGCAGCCTCCTCGTCTATTGGGTCCTCCAAAAAAGGACAAGCCATTCTTGTCACTTAGACCGTCTCTGTGTGACGGAAATGTGGGCAATGAAGGTTAAAGCGAAAAATACCGCTTCGTCTTTAAAAAGGGGAGGGGACCGGCAGAAACTTTGAGTTTGGAGAATAAAACCTGCTCCCGACCAGGTTAGGTTCACAGCATAAGTAACCATGGATACTGACTCCGAGTATAAGTTACCTCTCTTTCAGAAACGGGTTTGACTTACTCTGCTTTCTCTGGTTTAACAAACCTCCCATTCTGAAACGGAAAACCCAGGGTTTCCCTGATTTCAGGGTTAATTCACTCAGAGTTTACACTTAACCTCCTTTCTGAAACAGGCCCCTGCTGCTCATGTCTGAGTAAAGGAGTAGCCAATCACAAAAGTGTCTCCGCCTTGTCTAGTTTGATTGACAGTTAGACTCATTCTCCTGAAAAAGTTCTTCATGAAATAAATACGCCATTGTGAAAAACATCAACATGAAATAAAAACAAAGCTACTTTGGAAAATATTGATTTTGAAATCCAAGGTTCTGAAAAAAAGACATGGAATTATAATAATATTCCACAAGAATAAAATGAATATTTTAAAATGCTGTTTTAAAACAATGAACAGGTTTTTAAAGCAAAATGAAATATATTGAATAATATAATGGCTAATTTAAAATCAGTGTGCAGGTTTTTCACAATTTCATGATCTTTTTATATATTTATGAGAGATTTATTGATTGATTGTGTATTTGCATGAGTTCATATTTATTTATTTAATTAAATGTTTATTTAATTATGAACAGTATAGGACTCCATAAGAATAAAAACACCAATGTGCGGTACTCAAAATCCCCGTGGTCCATGAAGGCATCACTTGATGACGTCGCCCTCATGTCGCCCGCCACCGGAAGTCAGTCAGAAATTGTTCCTTCTCGCCTCGTCGTCTTGATTTTAAAGCCCCGCTGCGTTTTGGGGCAGAAAAGGAGAAGTTTCCCCGGTTTTCTTTCGAAGAAAACCCCGTTTTCACCGGAAGACATTCCCGCCATGGCAGAGCCAGAGGAGAGGCGTCTGTAGGTAAGAGACACGGAGACCGTTAACTTACCGAGGAGCCGTGGTTAGCCGACCAGCCGGTAGTAACACGGTAGTTACTAAAGATACATTAAGCGAGTTTGCTCGGTTTAAAACGGTCTCCGAGTCTTTCTGTAAGTAACCGTTACGTAACGGAGAGATAAGCCGGTTATCTGTGTGATGACGTCCCGCTGCTGCAGGTGAAACCTGCGGGGAAAGCCAGGCGGAGCGGCGGTTTACCGGAGGGTTTCCTAACATAAACCTGAACGAACCCAACGCTCCATCAAATGTTTTACTGTTTCTAAAGAATCCATCATTAGATGTTTATTCGGACTCTGGATCCAAACGCCAGCGTGGTCCAGAGTCCATGTTTCTGCTGCATCTGCTTCTGTCCTTGAAGAACTGGAGGATTGTGGGTAAAAACCCACGTCCATGTGAACAGATGATCTTATCACGTTCAAAAAGCAGAGCTCCTTATCTCTGCAAACATGAAGTTCAGGGAAAGGTTCTGGAGCAGCCGGCTGTTCCTCCGCCTCCCGTCACCATCGTCGGGTTTTTCTTCCTTCAGGACGGACCCCAAACTCTGGACGGGATCCCGGCAGACTGCAGCCATCATGAGGTGACCTCTGACCTCTGCGTCTTCTGCTGATCTGGACAAATGGCACGGTAATGAACTGGAATGAAGGTGACGGAGCCGCTTTAGCGAGACATCCATGAGGTCTGAATGTGCGACCTGCCGCCGTCCTGATTGGTTCANGACAGTAGCAAACGACCGGAGCTATCGACAGTACCTAACGACAGTAGCAAACACCGTAGCTATCGACAGTAGCAAACACCGTAGCTATCGACAGTAGCTATCGACAGTAGCTAACGACCGGAGCTATCGACAGTAGCAACGGTTGCTAAGTCCTGACGACAAAGTGAGATGACCAAAGACATAGACAGTGGACACAAAAACAGATTTTTGGCACAAATGGAACCTCATAGGAAGCATGTTTAAACTAGCCTGACTTTAAGCCTGAACTCTGGCTGAAATCCGCCTGAACTTGCTTACTCTGGGTATGTCTGTTCCAAAAGACCGGATATGAGTTGGCGTAATTACGCCCGACTTGGTAACCCTGGGTTAATGCACGTGCATGTCAAGTACATAAAGACATTCTCAATGGATCGCCGATTTCTGGAGTCACCATGGAAACGTGTGGAAAAAAAGAAAGCGCTACACTTCAGTGAGACGGAGTCTGAGGTTTTAATGACGGCGTACGAAGAATATACGTCCATCAAAAAAGTAATACGGCTGCATCAGCAAAAGAAAGAGTTTCTGCTTGTAGTAAGAACAGACAAAGTAAATGCATAAGTTTTTGATTTTATTTCCATTTTCCCTGTGACTCATATATATATAACTTATCCAATTTTGCCACCTTAAATGAATTACTTCTATTGGTAACAAATAATTGAGTTAAATTTAATCAACATAATTTCTTACGTCTATAAAAACAAAATAATTGTTTATACAACTCAAATTTATGTATTTATCTAACTAAATGTCATATTACTCCAATTCAATTAATATTTTTTCCATCTTAATTAATTATATTTCTTGATCTCTCATATGTCTAAGATTGAGCCGGCAGATATGCTCATTTTTATAACAATAAAAAGGACGGGAAAAGAATGCACGTGTGCAAAAACTCATTAATGAATTTTCCATCACTGGCTTAATAGTTTCTGCTGGTATGGGGTGATTTATAAACTCATCATCCTCTCCTTTACTCTCACTCATGGTGCATAGCTCGGCAAAACACGGTGAAACACAGTAAATCAGCTATACAACTAAACACATTCTGTAAAAAACCCACACTTAAACCCAAATCCATCCACACAGGCAAAGGGAATGATATCCCAGAATCCCTTGCGGTGCCGATCTAACAGCAGCATCAAAGTTACACCTACTTAACTAAATTAATTTGAACGAAAGGAAAATAATTGTCTGAAAACTACATGTTATTTTTAAGGTGACCTAACAAAAAAATGATTTATGTTAACTGAAACAAATAATTAAGTTAGATCAAAGTCTAAAGTTTCTCTTTCCAACATCCATATATGGTCTTATCACCCTCTCATGGTAGAAAAAGTATTATCTGAGCTTCTTCATCCACTAAATCATCTTCAAATGGACACGCCATGCTGCTTCACCTCTCTTTAAACAAACTAACCTTCAACTAAACCCGCTCCAGACCAGGTTATGTTCAGAGCATGAGTTGCTATGGCAACTTGACCTACCCTGAAACATACCTCTATTTCTGGAACCGAAAGCTGAGGTTATCAACTTCCTTAGCCTCAAACTTATCGTGGGAGCTAGCATAACCTGCTTTCTGGAATACCCCCCAGGACTCCTGTTATTGGATAAAAATAATAACCATAACCTTTTGGTAAACATACGACTGAATGTAAACGTGTAAACTTTTGAGGTTGTGATTTGAAGTTTTCATCAGGTAAAGCAAGTTTATTTTCCAGTTCATACGTGTTCTGTTTTATTTTACCAGCATTCTATTAAATGAACAGTATTTATATGTGGGATAAAGAAAAAAAAAATTTTTGTTACATTTAGAACACATCCCAAAAATCCTGATTTTTGTCTGTTAAAAGTAAAAAGTCACGTTTTTGAAAGTTAATAAACACAAATTAATAAATACAAATAATTTAAAACATATCCTTCTTTTAGGTAAAAAACAAATAAACTCAAAGAAAAAGTATTAACTTTATCATAACTATTACTATCTTTAATTGAAAGTCGCTCCACCACGTGACCTTCCGCTGTTACAAAATCGGGGCTGGACTTCCGCTCCGAACATTTGCCGATTTTAAATGTATGCAGTGAAGCATCCAATCAGATGACATGTAGATGATTGATGGTCAAATCAACGAATTGAATTCCAGTTCAACGTCAACAAACCCCCCGACGCCCCGCCCCCTTCAGCTCCCGGTTAGTGGTTCTCTGCCGCCAAGACTCTTCCCCCTTCGCGGCTCCCTGCAGAGCACCGGCCCGCCGGTTCTGTAGATTCGGTAGAACTGGGCCGCCGGAAACTCGTGGTCTGAATGGAAGCGGGGGGTTTTGTGTCCCGGCAAACGTCCCTGGATGACAGGCGGGTCGCAGCCTCCGCCGCCGGGACGGATTTTCGGATTCTGGGCGGCAGGTTGATGACCGCCTCAGAAGGGCTTCTCGGGTCCTTTTCACCGAGCACTACCGGGGAGCAGGACTTTGTATCGGTGCTGCACCGGAGCCCCGCGGAGACTCCGACCTCTGCGGAGGCGGACATGGACTACGAAGGGCTGCCGCAGGGAGCGTCCACCAGCACGCACATGCTAGCGGGCTCCGTGGCTGGAATCATGGAGCACTGCCTCATGTACCCCATCGACTGCGTCAAGGTAACCCCCCACAGAACCGGGTCCAAACACGCTCGGGACCGGCTGTGTGTGTCGCCGCTGTTACGGAAGGCCGCGTACCGAGCCTGACTTCTCTTTAGCCGACGGTCGTTAGCCTGGAAGCTAGCGCCAGTCACCTTGCTAACGGAGGTCAGCTAGTTAACGGGTTCTGAGTTTTACCCGGAAGTTTGTCAAAATCTAAATAAATTTGATCTTCTGGTTGTTGTTTCCAGGCGTTTCTGATTGTTCACGTTAACGTGAGTAAACAGACTCCTGAACGCAAACTGTCCTTGGAGCTCATTAGCATGATGATGGTTTCTGTGCTAGCCGGCATCCATTATCGGACATGACTGCCCTTGTAATAAATGAAAGTACATTTGTTTGTTTTACCGTCGTAGCTTTTTACTTGAGTATAAATACATGAACGTTTAGGTTTCTGTTCATGTATTTGCGCTGTTTTTTCTCCGTTAGAGCTCCAGCTGAGTCATAATGAGGCTGAATGTGGAAGCTGCTCCACAGTGGAAAGTCCACGGTGACCGAACTGTTGTTGGCTAACTCGGGTTCTTCAGTCTTGACTCACAGAGAAGCTGTTTTTGGGGAAGGAAGCGTCTTTCTGGGACTTTGTGGTGCTGAAGTTCCTTCCCTGTGAAAGAAGATCTCAGCTGCTGTGACGCAACCACGTCATTATCTGTCAATCACGCCAATTCCACGCCTTTTTTCACCACTTCTGAGAAAGTGGATAAGATTTCCTGTTTGTTTGCAGCAGTTAAACTTGAACTTGTGGATTTAAAATATGTGAGGTTTTCTTGATGTCCGTCTCCATATTTAGCAGTTTTCCAACCATCGCCTAGAGATTAAATTAAAAATGCTAAAGGAGATGCTCTTATTTTGTAAACCCTACACCTATGGAGGACAGTTTGTGTGATTGTGAAATGTTAGTCTGGTTCCATTCTGCTCCCTTCAGGGTCTTTTTTATTTATTTATCCTTTGGGCCGTCGCAGCCGTTTCCCATCATGCACTGCGTGCTCAAATGTCAGCATTTTGCTGCACAGTCTTTTGATTTTGGGGCTTACAAAGAAGAACATTTCTTGTTTTGTTGGACCTGCGACCTGCAGGTTCGGTCATAAAAACGATTCTGGGTCAGTTTTCGGGTCATTTAGGTTTAAATATTCTTCCTTTATATTTCAGTTCTGCATTCTTAGAAAAAACCCAGAAAAGCAGAAGACACTTTAAAGGCGTATGTTAGGTCTGGTTAAGAAAAAATCAAATCAAACTTTATTTATAAAGCACCTTTTCACACACAGATAGAACAAAGGGCTTTACATGATCATTTTAAACAGAGACCTTTAGAAAAAATCCCCTAATAGTAAAACATCGATGTCACTGAAGCTGCAGAATCTCGATCCGAGGTGGAGCGGGAAGTTTGGTTGGAATTCTGCTGGATCCTCATCGTTCGGCTGAAGGAAGTTTGTCAGAGCAGGAATGTTTCACCGTCTGCTTCCTGGTCAAAGTTTCCTCTCGTCTTAATCTAAAGCCGTCACAGCACTGATACGGGTTTAAGTTTGACCCGTTTCTACTCGGCGGGTCCTGTTTGAAACAGACGTGTTCAGAGAGCCGGGCTGGGACGTTCTGACTCGCGGTTCTGGTTCTGATCCTTCCTTCATCTTTGCCTGGTTGTACCCGAGCTGAACGTTGGTCCGTTTCCTGTCCTCC
This sequence comes from Oryzias sinensis, assembly GCA_037389245.1. NCBI lineage: Eukaryota > Metazoa > Chordata > Actinopteri > Beloniformes > Adrianichthyidae > Oryzias > Oryzias sinensis. The sequence continues at coordinate 5,335,589 of CM074505.1, read as the reverse complement.
TCTGAAGTGTGGGGATGCCTGAAAGTCCCTGCCCCCGTGTTCAGCGTGTTCCTGGGCCTCCTCCGTCCTGCATCCTGGTGACGTTCGATTCCCTGAACTGGTGTGTTATCACACGGCTGATAAAGCGGTCGGACAGACTTTCAGACCCTGACCTAAAATTCATCCTGTTGGGAAATGAAGCAGAGTCAAGTTCAGACCCCCCCCCAACGGAGAATAACGTTCACACATTCATCTCAGATTTGGTCTTAGAGAAAAGAAAAAGATCTGACGACAAACATGAGGAAACATGCGTGACAGAAGAACCGTGACGGAGAGACAGAATGTCTCAGTTCAGACTAAACGGTTAGTTGGAGTAAAGTCCACTAGCTGTCCTGGTTTCCTTTATTATTAACTGTTGGTTTCATCTCTAAACGTTAAAGTTCTTCAGAGGTGGAGATCGGTTCTGCAGATCCATGTTTGTCGGGTTCAGTCCGGATCAGTCTGGCCTCGCCGGGCGCTGTGGATGAGCGAGCGCATTCCACCGGGATTACCGTTTCCCAGAAGCAGCAGCCGGGAATGTTGGGGGGGGGGGGGGACAAAAAAAACTTTGATTGCGACAACCCGGTTTGTTTAGGGGGATTTTTTATTTGCATCAGTTTTGCTGTTCTTTCCTGTCTGGAGCTGCAGGAGAGGAAGACTGCTGTGCAAGTCGATGCAGGACGAAGCAGCTCAGCCCTTCCTGTTCGTTCACTTTGATTCTGATCTCAGAAATGTCCTAACCTTCCAGATGTTTGTTGCTGATCATCAGACCAGCTCTTATGTAATCGACACAAGCCCCGCCTTCCTTTCCTGGATTAGAACCAAAGCAGGAAGTACAGACGCTGCAGTGTCAGTACTTCCTGCAGTTCCTCTGGTGGCCACTGGAGGCAGGTTTCCCTTTGAGTCCTATATATTAAAGTCAGAGTCTGGTTTTAATAAAACTCTATTGTTCTTTGACAGTCGGAACAGCTGATTTTCTAATCCTAGAGGATAATTCGTCCTTAAAACTCTTCCTTACTTTGTCCCTCCCATTTCTGGGTTGTGGGCTTCGTTGTGTGACGTCACAGATTCTCCTCAGGTTGGAGATCCGATCTCTTAAACCACGATGTGGATTTTGGCTGATCTTCTTGATCTGCCCCCCCCCTCAGACGCGCATGCAGAGCCTCCAGCCCGAGCCCGGAGCGC
>CM074505.1:5300860-5333886 GCA_037389245.1 Oryzias sinensis | reverse complement strand
GAACAGAAGGAATTTCAAAATAAGAGCCTGGATGAAGAGAACGCCCTTTCTGAATTCCTTTCACTTCTCCTTACTGCTGATAACATCTGCTTCTATTTAGTAATACTCTCTGGATTTTTAAGGAAGCATTCTTCTGTTTTCCATTGAACAAAGTTTACCAGACGTTCACTCAAATTGAGCAAATGCATTGATAGATTTCTCTATGTTTACTTGAGAGGAATCTTTTGAAAAGTCAGCTCTTATTTTCACAAACATCAACAACCCCAATCATGGATGTACTTAAAATAGTCCAATAGCTGTACATGTGTAACAGGAACACAGTATGAGGTTTTGTGTTCTGGCACACCTATGTAAGGGCACAAATGTGTAATCACAGGATTTCTATTCTGCAGAACAACTTCATAGGCCTTTCTGGAGAGGTTGTCTCCACATTGTGAAGCTGCAAAGGGGCCTAACCCGCACCTGAAACCTATTTCAGTTAACCACCACCATTTTGGGAAAAGCCCAGCCGTGCACCCTCCATGTGTCCACTCCCACCAATTTTTTTGGTGTAAATAGCACCCATCCCACAGCTCAGGCTCAAAGATGCACTACCAGCTTAAGCCTCAGTCCCCACTGCCCTTGTGGGTGGATACAGCCTGTCTGCAGGTGTGGGTGGTCTTCATTAAATATCAAGGTTGTGGATCGCTCATGTAGAGAGAAAACGCCAATGCACATGCTGCAGGCCACAGGTCATAGTGAACACTCCCTGCTGCAGCCTGACTGCTAGAAATCAGGAAGTCAGTGTGTAGTTTGTGTGAACATCCAACGGTCTTCCTATGCACACCCCATTCTTGCAGGATTTGCTTCAGGTCAGTCAGGACACTGGACGACCCGTACATAATCAGTGTCTTCAGCTTCCACTACCCTTATGAATACTTCACGATACGCTTACCACACACAAGACAATGGCATCACAACGAGCCCTGAGGTGGTTGTACAAGCCTCATGGGAAATGTAAGACACACCTGCTGTCTGCTTAAGATGAAGCCGCTCCTCCACGCCCCTCCACAGACCCGGACAACCCAAACACCTGCAGCACCTGTACAGGTGTCATGGCTTCAGTCCTTTCAGCTGTAGCAGCTCTCTCACTTCACCAGGTGTAAAGCCCCTGCAGCCTTTTCCTTCAGCCTGACTCGTCTTTTGTGTTTTTTGAACCTTCTGACTCGTTTCCTGCCCTGACTTATGAGTTTTGTCCCATTTCCTAACTGTTCCTGTATTTTTGGATTTGGATTTTGCCTGTCGGACTGGAGTCGGATGCTGGACCTCCTGAGCTAAAAGTCCTCCTGCGTCAGATTTCACCCTAAGGTACTCAATAACCCAAATAAAAGGGGTTGATAAATAAAATAATGTATCCACAATAACAGACCATATAAAATGTCAGTACAGTACTGAATTTGATTTCAAAACCATTTCATTGTCCTTAAAAAGACAACCGAGTTTCCACATGGTGGTCTCACGCCATCTGACCCCGTTATGTCAAATATAATCATCCTTTTTGTGTTTCTGGTCCTTTACCTTCCATCCATGCATCCATCCATTTTCTTAATCTGCCTTTCCCTTTCTAGGTTATGGGGTCATGGAGGTTACGGGGTCACAAGGGGTCCTTTACCTTTCTCTCCTAACTCTCCAATTATCAGGAGTTTTCCTGCTATCACACCCACACATTGGAAGTAGCTTCTGTTATGTGGCTTTAAAAACTTGCTCACACACAGGTGTCATAAATGTTTATTATTTCTAAACAAATAACATTAAACGTGTTTAATTCTGACACTTTAAGAATATTTTCATTAGTTCATGATTTAAATTGTAGTTTCTTTAACAACAAACAACATCAATCTTCATATCAGTGAAGCAACTTTTAAAAATGATTTAAAAAATCCCTTTGACTCACAAAAGATTCTGATATGAATAAAAATAAAATGGTATCTCTCCTAGCTTGTCATTGTGACCACTAGAGGGCAGCGGTGACTCCTCAAATCTTCCAAAAACAAGAGCAACACAATCAACAGTTAGCTTCTTATTTAGTGTCAGCAGGAAAAAAAAATCATCGTAGTCAAAGTCAACTCAAAGTTTCTGATTTATTGAATCTGTGATCCACAGAACAGACCAAGCTGCACGGATTCACTGCACAGGACGGATCATCATGCTGATGCTCTTCAGAGAGTAATTAGAGCCCTTCCATTCGGACCACTCCACTCCAACACCATGAATTGAGCCTTCGGCCCCCCAAGAATAAACCCCGTTAGGGTTTGCGTTTTGACAGTCCCCGTACCAGAACGCCCCTAAATATAATCTGGCACAGTTGACCTGAGAGCCGTCCTGGTCTTTGTCGAAGGTGGAAAACATGTGTCCGTTGTGAACGCTCAGAGCATCTCCTATTCAGAGGACGTCACAAAAACAAACAGATTAGCAGCACGTAAACAGTGGAAATAAATACCATCCTAAAATAGTTTTTTTTAATCCTTTGCCTTTTTCCTTTTAGCCTCTGGAACCCACCTGCATCTGCATCTCCCTCAGTGAAACCCGTCACCTGGAGTCTGTATCCATCAGCCTCTGGGCCCACAAAGAATGACGAATAGGACGCATATGCCGAGTTTCCTTCAAAGTCCTCCATGATGACCAGAAGCTCATATTTCTTCCTCAAACAGAGGTTAAAAATATTCTCCAGACCTGAAAACACAAAAATCCCTTAGAGCTTTCCGGTGTATAAGCTGTCCATAAAGTCTCTGTGGGGTTAAAGTTCACGTCTCACCGAGCCAGAACTCTGTCGCAGCGGAACCAAAGCCTGTCTTATAGTGATCCCAGGGTCTGTAGAAGTTCACGGAACCATCTAATCTGCTCTGGAACACCTGAGGGAGAAAAAGGAGGGCAATTGGTGAACGCAGCACTGAGTGGAAACCAAACGGGACTACCTCAAATACTCACCGTCCACCGTCCTCCAAGTGATACCATGTCACAGTACACCTGCACACACACGTGAACACACACATCAACACCAGGCACTTATTTAGTCACCATCACAAGGAAAACAAGGAAACAATCCTCAGTCTGGAACCTTCAGTCACTCTGAGGGACCACTTTTAGGGGGTCTCTTGTCCACCGGAGACATCAGCGTACCTGGACAGCAGATGTGGCTCCGATGGGATAGATGGTGTAAACGCCACTGGGTTGGCTGGTGTCATGGTTGTAGATGTCGCTGCAGTCCAGAGGAAGGATGAGGCCTGAGCTGGCCAACACTGGAGCCAGGAAGAGGACCAGGACTGGCAGCAGTGAAGCGGCTTTCATCTGGTTTCAGCACAGAGATCATGCAGAGAGGAAACATTTCTCAGAGACAGTAAAGCAGCAACAGCTGAGAAAAACAACCTGGAGGAAAACCAGATCACAAAGCATCTCACCGCAAGATCACTTCCTGATAAATCATTCATCTACCCTCACAAGAAAACAGTTGGTTTCACAAAAGTGAATTGAGTCTTCTTCTTTCTCTTTCGCCACAGCGATCCCTGATGGGTAAATTGGGCATGGTAAACTTGGCAACGTTTGACGCCGGATGCCCGGATGCCCTTCCTCCCGCAACCCTCTCAATTAATTCGGGCTTGACAGCGGCACACAGAAGTAGAGAAGGGAACAGGGAGCAGCCCGGATTCGAACTCTGGTTTCACAGATGGAAGGTGCCGCAAACCAACACGAGCTAAACCGGCTCCACACAAAAGTGAATTGAGTCATTGAGCAAAATGAAAATAACCGTTTAGAATGCATTCCCCTGAAACTGGAGTCGGATTTCCTGAAATCTTTAAGATTTGAAACAAAAATGAAAAAGAAGAAATGTTTCCAGAAGAATAGACATGATATACGAGTCCATGATAATGAAAAACAATCATGAATGTGTTTCACCTTGATGGTTACTTTCTCTGAAATGACTGTTTCATCTGTAGTTTCTAAGCAGTATTTATAGCCCAAATGTCAACGATTCGCTCAACCTTTGATCACATTGTTGCTTCACCAGGTCTAAAAGAATCTATTAAACATTAATTGTTTATGAGTCTGACCTACAATGTGTTTTTTCATACACATGATGAAAAAACATCAATAAATAGTCTGTTTTTAAATGTCCTAATCCTCTTAACATGTCGAGATCCAAAACTGTTAAAAGGGGTGAAGAGGGAAAACTCATTTCTTCTCTTGTCTCTGTCTCTCTGTCTGTGTTTCCAGATCTGGATGTTTTTACTGGAAAGCACAATACTCACACCACACACTGAAAGCCAGGTTACAGAGCCGCTATACTGATCTACTTCCTGTCTGAAGCACACCAGGCTCAGAAACACGTCTTCAACCAACCACTTCCAATGAAAAGTCCATCAAACACGCATATATGTGCGTTTTGGACTTCCACATTCAAAGCTATTGTGTTCACATATCCAATGTTTTTAGATTTGCACCACTTGGACACGTAGGTACCTGCGCTAGTATCAGGTAGCGACAGTCTAGTCTAGTGTGATCAGCGTATGCTAAAAGCAGGATCAAGAAGCCACATTTAACGCCTTCTGAAATGTTGTGTATGTAGCATCAGAGAAACTGAACCAACACCTTTTCTCAAAGGCTTCTGGTTGAGTCTCTAACTCAAATGCATTTAATAACTGGGCACATGAGAAGTACAACTTTAGAATGAATGAGGATTCATGAGTTTTCATGTGTTGATTTATTTGTTGTCCCTGTTTCCCTCCCAGAGTTATTCCAGATACCGGTGGGCTCATTTGTGCTCCTGTCCTTGGCCGTTGACCCCCCCCCCCTTCTGGCTCGTCCCCCAGCCGACCCCCAACTCCATATGGATGAAGCCCATCAGTTGGACTATTCAAACATGTAGTTGTAAAGTTAGATAAGCTAATTCTCTATAAGAGTTCTGGTACATCACCTGTCCATCTTGGGGGAGGATCCTTCCTTCAAGTGGACACCACGAGGTTTCTGCCTTTTTCCCCCTGGAATCTGTTTTCCTCTAGGAGTTTAGAAGGAGGTCTAAGGGCAGAGATGTCTAGTTTAGTTTATCTGTTTAGTTTAGTTTAACCATTACCTATTGTATTTCATGACTGATTTCATGGTCTTATACAATTATAGGTATGAAGCCCATCGAGGCGACTGTAGTTGTATAATTGGACTAAATAAATGAAATTGAATTGAATCATGAGGATTGTTTTCTGCATGAGATCTGAGATTCTATTGTTTACTCAAAACCCAGAAACTTTCCCTTAGTTTTCTGAATGAAAATTAATTCTGAGAATAAGAGCAGTCTGTATAAAGTTGCTCGTCTCCCTCATGATCAAAGATCAAACCTAGAAAGGATCGAATCGAATTCAATTCAACTTTATTTAAAGCATTTTTCTTACCCTAATAACACAAAATCCCTAACAGAATAAAAATAGATTTAAATATGAAAAAACAAAAGCTACTCAAAGACCTTCATTATTAAAAAAAGGGAATAAAAGATAAAACATACATAATACATTCAAATTACCTCCTCATATAAAAAAAACATGAAATGGCATAAAAATAAGATTTGAAATAGAGAAAAAAAACTAGAAATAGAAATGTGCTTTGATCAAATGCAGATGGATGTAGAGATTATTACTGCCAGATCTGCAGAAATATTCAGAACTATTAGGTTTTAATAGACTCGACTGACACTGGCCAGATGACGTTTGCAAATAAGAACTCGTTCTTTAACAACCTGGATAAATAGAGGCAACACCATTTTAAACACATAGATTTTTATATAAAAAGTTTGACACCCAGCTAAGAAAATATGTGACAGTGATCAGGCTATACATTGTCTTTGTTTTAGGTGAATTAACATTTTTTTCAAGACCCATTTAGACTAATCTTCCAACTTCTTTAGATTAGATGTTCTATAACTGATTAAACCTAAAGATAAACTTTTAGACATTTTCTTTCTCTTTTCCAAACTACAAAATCCTCCAAGTTTAGGAGACCTTCAAAGTGTAAAGTTTCTCCATGTGTATATTTGTGTTAACCACATTTAGTTGATGATACATTAAAACTGTTCTAGATCAAATCAATTGTGCTTTTGTGTTGTTCTTGTTTGACGTTGACCCAGATCCTGACAACAGTCAATATTTTATCAAAAATGTCAAACGCTGAAATATATCTGCCTTGATTTATAACATTGCTTATCAAGTCACCTTGATAAGAACCCTTTCTCTCACTTTTCACTTATATCAAACAAGGAAGTAGTTTAACTTAGATTAACCGACTTTGAACAACAAACTGCAGCAACAAGGGGAAAAAAAATCCAATAATATTTCAAATTGAACATCAATCTAAAAGTCTTTTCCAATCCTGTAGCATGATTCCAAACTTCATGGCTGTGTTAAGCTTTCCTGCATGAACATCTAGTCCGTATTCTTCCCAAATAAGGAAAATCAAACACTTTGAACAACAGACCTCATGCAGTCACTGTAAAGACAACTGTGAAAAAAAAACACTTAAGGTGACCAGAAAAGTCAAAATGTAAAGCTGTAAAGATCACTGTCCCACAAATGTCCCACTTCTGGAGGGAAACCAAATAAATACACTGCATGTAGGTGACACATCTGCAAACATTTGCCTCTCAACCACAGAGCTATTGCTCATAGACTCTGCTCTCCACGGTTTTCTCTGTTGTTTTTGGCATTAGCAGTACAAGCACCAGATCTGCTCTATCCATCCATTTTCTGCTGGGCTGCAGGGCCAATATTTATAAGATCACAGGAAGTAACAGTTCAACAAGTAAATCACAGTGTCATCTGTCTGCATGTTGGTTCCCTGTGCTCCAGCGTTGCTTTACTTTATTCTGTCTTGCATAAAGGTGCTCACATTCAATGTCAGTAATGTTAGAAATTCTTCTGTCTTCTATCAGGTATTTGATATTAACCGTAATACAGAGACAATAAAAAGTGGATCAAAGTTGTCTGTACTTGTTTTAGCACAAGTTCAGTCAATTTACATTTTGTTACATTTCTATATATTAAACTGAAGAGGAAAGTTTCATAATCAGAGAAAATGTGAAGGATGTTTGACAGTAAAGCGTGCTCTGAATGTGCCACAGACCGTTTGGATATGACATCTGTCAGAACTCATGTTACATGAGGACATCTTGGAGAACAAGCTGTGTTTGTTTAGTGTGTAGTTAAATATTCGTCAAAGGGGTTGCTATGAACGCTAACATTTCCCATTGTGGTTAACATGTTATAGTTTGAAACAACAACACATTCATTAAGACTGATCATTATCTTTAATGTACTTTTATTAATTTTAATAAATTAATAATTCAGGATGACTTGAAATCTTGACTTGGCTGGGGACTGAAGTGAAGCCGATGGAGGAGCTAGAGGTAGTTGTTGGCTCGAGACATGGCTGGAGGCTCTTGGGGGACCGAGAGGTTCTGTGGCTCAGGTAGTCTGATGACTCGGTGTCCACTCGTGGTCAGAATGGATTGCTACGCTCATATTTTATGCATAAAAATGTCTATAAATGAAATTAAATCAAACTTTATTTATAAAACACTTTGACAAATAAAAACATAAACTGAAAATCTGTCTGCAGACTGGAGACCTGTCCAGTACGTCCCAAGTGCCCAAGGGACTGGGATAGGCTCCAGTAGCCCTGAAAGGGACAAAACAGATTAGAAGATGAATGAAAAATAGAAAAACAAAAGACAAACAAATATTTTGTTTAAACCCCCCCCCCCCCCCACACACACACACACACACGATAAAAGAGTGATAAACACACCAACTCTTTATTCTGACACAGCTCAGACTTCAACATTAATAATTAATACAATTGTTACTCAATTTGGGATAAGAAGCACCATTTATGAGAATAAATAAGTGTGGAAGTATTTTAGAAAGGACTTATCCAGCCTATAACTTTGTTTATTAGGAAACAGCCATGGTTTTCATAAAGAAGGAGCTTTTCCTCCCACTGCTGTTGTTGAAGATGCTTTAGAATTAAAAATGTCATTCTCAATTTGGAAAAACAGAAAAGCTTCACTTTGGTCATTAACACATCAAATGACACGTTTCTCCTTCAAAATAGTAATTTTAGTAAAACATGGACAGATTAAAAAGCTCCATGTAAAGAAGATCTCACCTGTATTTGTATTAATTTTTGACTGAACATGGACTTTCTGCTGTTCTCTGCTTTAGTCTTTACATAAAAAAAGAATTGTTGACATCTTGTTGCTCAAGCAGTAACTTTTGTTCTTAATGAGGTTTAAATACTAAAGCAAATTATGTTTTGTAGTACTTTTTACCATTTAAATTACAATTTTACAATTATAGGTGTTATATACATCTGAAGCCCTAAATTATGAGAAATGCCCAAGATGTAATAAAGATTTTAATGGATCTGGTAAAGACTAAACCACTGCAGGAGGGTCATCCAATCAGCAGATGGCAGTCTCAGCACTAGGCAGAAGAACACAAGCAGTTGAAACAGGGAGAATAATGGTAAACTTGAGGGACTTCTGTAGCTTCCAAAAGGCAGAGAAACAGCAGAGAGGCTGCAGGATCATGGGGAAGACTGGCAACAGTCAGGAACAAGCCATCCACAGCCAATCCAATACAGAGGATACGTTCTGGTATGAAGCACAATAACAGGTCAGGTCCAAAAAATTACTCAGGGAAAGAAAAAAAAATCAGGACACAACAGGATACTGCCTGGATGTAAGGGCAGTGGTTTAATACAGTCTGGCACCAGAAACCACTCAGAGGCAGAATGTATTGGAGTGCCACAGAGGATGAGAATTACATCTGGGACAGGGTCACGAGGGGCAGCAGTCTAAGCAAAGAACCCTCAGAGTTACTAAGAGCTCAGCTGAACAGGTTAGCTTGTGCAGCTCTCACAGGTTAAATGGGTCCCAATACAAACATCTGATCAAGGAACACGGAACCTATGATGCAGGATGTTTGACTTTTCCACATCTACATTTGTCTCGGCACATGTTTCATGATGACCTGAACAAGTTTGAAATGAAGCTGTATTTGTGTTTAAGTGTGTAAGTCAAACATTTGGCAAAATGGGTTTGCAATAATACAAACATCTTCTATCCAGTGTTAGAACAGATTAAACAAAAATTAAACTTATTTAAATGAGATGTGTGTTCTTATGTATGTGACTTTTGGGGTCACATATGTGTTTTTTGTCTTTTTACAGAATAAGTTGAACTAACTTTAATTTAGTGGATGATAATTTTTAAACATATGGGGTTTTAAAGTAATGGGTGGAAAAATGTTTGTCTCACATTTTTGTTATAGTTCTACTATGTTGCACAGACAGGAACATTCAGACATTGGTGAAGACAGTCCCCACCCAGCATGCCAATATCTGATTGACTAAAAGATGTAAAAATTCTGTAAATAGAGACATCATATGATTGCAGTGTGAGGATAAGAGTGATTGCACAAGGAACAGTCTATAGCAGTATTTCAATGTGCTTTGGCTAAAGCCACGGTCAGTGACTAAATGATCAGATCTCAAGTCTTTGAAGTGTTTAGCACAAGATTGTTCTCTTGACTCCAACAAACCACGTTTACTTCGGCTCTGTAGTGCAATTCATCATTGGAACTGATCAAGCCAATGACAGTGGTGTCATCAGCGTATTTAATAAGTACATTTTTAGGAAAATATGCATCGAAAACAGAGGTGTACACAATTAATAGCCTGGGACTTAAAATAGAACCCTGTGAGGCAACAGTACTCACACAAAGTTGTAGCGTTACTTCTGTCATGATTAGCTTAGACAGAGCAGACCCAGATGCTGGAACCTGGAAAGAGCACAGGAGAGTAAGATGGAGAATAGGAGGATTTTGTTCTGATGAGGACCAGTGGACAAGCTTCTATGGAATTTCTCTGACAGCGTGAAGCTTCTGGCGGGCAGGCGGGGACAAGCATGTGGCGTGGATTTGTGGTCGTGGCATGGAGAGGAACCGGGGCTTGAGGTAAGTCGTAATGAGGCTTTTAGTTGTGGCGTGGCTTGGAGACTTTGGAGAAGTGATGGTGATCAGACTGCTCATGGTGATGTAGGACCCAGGTAGAAACTCATGGAATTTTGTCCTGTAGATGAGGCGGAGAAATTCGGGTTGGAAGGAGCATGAGCATAGAGAGCGAGAGCCAAAAGTAGAGACCAGGTAATGCACCATAAAGGGGAAACAAACTGGCGATGAATGCTGGAGCTGAATCTCCTTAAATAGGCTGGCAGGTGATGAGATGAGTGTCCACAGCTGGGTCCAATCGGAAAGCAGAGCAGAAAGGGGAGGGGGAGGAGAGACTGCCAGAGGCACCATGACATCATCGCTGCCATGAAGTGAAAGAGCATAAAGACAACTAAGCAGCGTATTCAGGAACTGAGTGAGCGAACTTTATAACCGTGCAGGCGCAATTCTAACCGAGCGACCCCCCATTTTACAACTGCAGGCCTGCAATCCTGACTGAGCGGTGATCTTGCGCCTCACTTCCCCTTTGTGCGCTTGCCTGGGTTTGCGCACAGTGACAAGGGGGTGTGTTAGTCACTTGGGGGCAGAGCCATTGTACGCTATCCCTTGATTTATACATGTCGGGTAATAAAATCTGCTTGCAGTGAGGGGGACTCAGAGCAGAGCAGATTGGAGCAGAAGTGGAGCCCTTTCTTCAGACGTCCCTGACTCTGCCTTTTGCAAAAGGTTTGAAAATTCATGCAGACTTGTGTGATTTTTCCTTTTTCCCATTTGCACATCTGGCTTTTGACATCCGTAACCCTTGTGCTATCTAAGATGACCCCCCCTTACATTGAGGTGTTCACCCTACCATGACAAAGGTGGATAAAGGTGGAAAGATTTCATGTAATCCATGGACACCAGTGAAGATCACAAATCATTGAAGAAAAAAGGTTCAGCGCACTGTCTAGTGGGTCTAGATGACCCACCTCCCAACGTTAAAGTGCCTAGGATAGAACAAGGGTTAACCATCCGAATTATTATGGCATTTTAGCATTTTTGTTCATTTTCCTGGCAAATGGGAACATTTTGTCTTTTGCACATAGAGTGGTATTTGAATGTATGGTATTTTGTATGTGCAATATTTGTTAACAAAGCATACAAAAAAAATTCATCTTAATTTTAGCCCCCACAGTTGAGCATGGCATGATTTTGTGCCTACCAGATTACGAACAGAGTCTGTCTGTCTGCAGCAGCTGTCTGGGAAGTTTGACTGTCCCTGATTGTGTGTGCAAATGCTTGTTGGACTTCAAAGAGGGTTCTGCTGGGGGGCTCATCGGCTGCTATAGCCAAGGGGGGACTGATCGGGCCGTTCATGCCTGGATTCTCCCCCACCATCCACCAAGAAAAGATCGGCAGGACTCTCCACACCGAGCAGCACCCCACTTACTGGATACCCTCATTTCTGTAGCCGATCTGTGTTTAATGTGTGTGTGTGTGTGTGTGTGTGTGTGTGTGTGTGTGTGTGTGTGTGTGTGTGTGTTGTGAGGTCCAATCACATGGAGCCCACCAACAGTGTGGGCCACGCGTCCTTGTGGGGCCAAATGCGTGGACCCCTCAAAGTTTGAGCTGTTAACAGGCTTAGGAGGGCCCCTGATGCTCCTGTTCGTTTTTGAGGGTTGCCCCATGGTATTAAAATTGAAAATGTGGGTAAAATGTGTGTAGATTTTTTTTAATGTAGCGCCCCTAGTGTCCCCACAGACCAGTGTGCAGACTGATACACACTCCCGGAAGTGTGTCATTAACCTATGAGGAAATGTTTGCATTTTTGCGTCATCATACTTCGACCACGCCCACTTCCTGGATCTTTTTAAAGGACAACCTGATGGTTGATGCAAGGTTTTGGAAGCAACAGGTAGGGTTCTTTGACTTAAATTTTACAAGTTAGTGTGCTTTATCTCTTTTGACTTTGTTTGCAATGACAGCTACATGCAGTAAAAAAATGGGGGAAAAATCTTTATCAATTAAATACAGAAGTAAACAGCGGATATTGCAATGCTTATGCTAGGTAGGCTATCTATCATGGCTGGGACCCTAACACTGCTTTTTACCTTTTTTTAAAGATGATCTAAAGCATGTTGAGTTATATTTGATAAAAGTTGAAACAAGATATAAAGTATTTGAAATGACAAGAATTGATAAGAGACTAGTGACCTAATTACATTAATCTCACTGCTTATCACTGAAAAGTGAATTTCAATTTACTGCAGATTGAATTTTCTAGCATTGGTAAGTTAAAATTTTAAGACAACTAATAAATTAATCTTGTCAGTGCTATTGCTAAAATGAAAAAAAACTACCTTAATGAATCATATCTTTAATTCTAGACTGAGTGTAAAGTCAAGGAACACATGCAAGAATGCATTAAGTATTGATAGCATGATAGAACTATAAATAGCACAATATAGATGTTTTATTTTGTCATAGAAAGCAGCTTGCACTATTCTAAAGTTGATAATGACACTTTGAGATGTTTAAATAAATACATTTGCCTTACACTGTTAGCTGATGTCAAATTAGCGTTTTCCCATTTTGCTGTAACAGATCAAAGGGCAAGAACAAAATCCTAGGATAAACCTAGTGATGAAGTGCAATTTCCTTGTAGTAAGTGCAAAATAAATATGGAATTTTGAGGATTTGTTTTTTATCTTCGTGTTGTATATTTAAAAGTGTAATAAAATACAAAATAGTTGGATTCCTCTTTATTTTAATCTCCTTTAGAGATTAGTGAATGATCATCAAGAATCATAAACCACTATACAAATAATTGTTGCGATAATAAACCATTTACTTATTTGCAGTTAAAGGAATAGAGACTGGGCTGAAATAGAATCTAACTTTGGTAATTTAAGCCCAAAGCAGTGAGAAATAACTGCAAATATTAAGTTAGGAAAATGTCTATCTCAAATGTCCAAACATTTAAAATGTCCTAAAACTGTCCATTTGTTTATCATAGATTCAGAAGAAGCAAAGCAAAATGTTCTGAAAACCCGAAGAAAAAGAGTTCCTGAAGACTATTGCTTCCCACAAGATAGAAAATACCAAACAAAAAGTCGCTTCTAGGTAACAACTATATGGTTCAATGTCATTTGTTGTGTAGGACTGTTGATTTCAAGCGAGTCTTTATAGGATCCTTCCATATGCTAATTGTCTTTTTGTTTTAGTTTTACTCAAAGGTTAAATTGTCTTCATTAAAACTCACTGTGTTCTAGCTTTAAACTTTCTCTTAATCTAACTATTTTCAAGTTTTTCCAATTATACAGATAATTTCACAAAAGACAGTCTCACACAGAGAATTCCTTAAAAAACTATTTTTGAGAAATGAAATATTGAAATTGAATATCATTGAGTGATTTCTCCTCCAAGCAGGTCCTCTACCAGAGCCTGGGAGCTTGAGGTCCTGCAGTATCTAAGCTGTTCTAGCATTGCACTTCTCTCTGGACTGAGAGGCCTGAGGTCTTTCCAGGTATCTGTTGCATACTCCTCCAGCCAGGGGTTACTGCTCAGTACTCCCAATTACAACTGTCACGTTCACTCCATGCTTTCTTCAGTTCCTCTTTGAGTCCTAGTATTTCTCCAGTTTCTCATGTTCCTTCACCTGATGTTCCCACATGCTTCCAGCACTGCCATCCCACCTAGCAGCTTTCTCTGTTCTTTGTCCACACTTCTAATGTCTGGTTGGTTTAAGCAAACACCGTCTATCAGTCTGGATCTGGAAGTCCCACAAGTCTTTGCCCTCTCATTCTCTACCACAGCCGGAGGGTTTGTTGTTTTACTGACGCCCACAGGGTTCAGTTCATATTGTGCACACATTCATTCTGTACCACTTTGTCCCTTTCGAGTCACAGGGCTGCCGGGAACCTATCCGGCTACTTGGCGTGAAGCAGGGGATGCCCTGGACAGGTCGCCAGTCTGTCGCGGGAGTAAAATGTCACAATCACACACCCATGCACTCTCTGCTCCGCACCTATGGACAATTTAGGTTGCCAATTAACTATGAAGCATGTTTTGGACAGTGGGAGAGAGCCGAGATCCCGGAAAATTACGCATACAGGAGAACATGCAAACTCCACACTGAAAGGTCCCCAATTGATGTATTTTTCATGTCCCCCAGCCAGGACTTGAACCAGGGGCCTTCTTGCTGTGAGGCAAGAGCACTTACCACTGCGCCACCGTGCAGCCGGAGCAGAGGTGGGGACAGAGCATCACTTTGGTATATCCAACATTTGATGGACACTTGTGCAAGTGGCTTCCCATTGGCTTCAAGGGTGGTTTTCCACAGCTTAATTTAGTTTCCTATTAAGGCTCTTAGAGTCCTGTTGATGTTGTACAGCTCCAACCATTCAGTGATCCACATGTGTGGCATTGAGTCATAAGCTTTCTTGTAGTCAATCCAGGCTGTGCACAGGTTGGTGTTTCGTGACCTGCAGTATTGAGCGACTGTTCTGTCAACCAGGAGTTGGTGTTGGCTCATCTGGAGTCTCTGCGAATGCCCTTCTGTGTGTTCTCATGTATTGATCCATGTGCCCCTGTTATCTTGGTGCAATGATGCCTGACACTGAGCTTCCATGTTGTGGAAAGACAGGTTGATGCAGGCATTAGTTGGATGGGACTGCACCTTTGAGGATCCCTTCTGGATCAGGATTGTTCGCCCTTCCGTTAGCCATTCAGTGTGAGTCCCATCTCTTAGCAGCTGTGTCATTTGTGCTGCCAGGCTCTCGTGGAGTGCGGTGATAGCTTCTTCTTTAGCCAGTAGGCATGTATAATGACAGGGCGGTTTTTCAGTCCAGTTCTTCATACCTGAGACTCTTCCTTGGATGTCTGCCCACTGTGATGGATACCAGATTCTGTTCAGGAGGTTGCTATGTTCATTCTCAGAAGACATTCATTGGGCATTGCTATTGTATGCTGCCTCTTTCTCATATGCTTTTCAGTACTGTTCAGTTTCCAGCCTTGGTGGGTCTGCTCGGCTGTTTTGACCCTGCCACTGAGCGTACACTTTTCGCTGAGTTGCGAACAGCCTGTTTATTTGTCTGGCTTCATTGTTTCTTGTGTACCTCTTTGGCGGCTGCTCAGGCTAGGAGCCTTTGTTTGGCAGTTTCCAGTGCTTCAAGTATGGGCATCTAGCTGTATCTCTTAGGTACTTGCTTTCTTATTGTACCTCTTTAAGCCTCTGTCAGCTTACTCACATCCTTCTGAGTTGCCTTGATTTTGGCCTCTAACTTACGTTCATGGTGGGTATTTGTTTTTCTCCATGGTTGCTCTTATAGCCAAGCATCTCAAGGATCACTGTTGCTGAAGTGTAAACCAGCTCATTGTTTTCTGTGATGGTTGTGGTAGGAATTGCCCTCAATGCTTCATTCACAGTTTCCAGGAGACTTTCAGGTGGTACATCACTTAGCTAGTTGTAGCTGGTATCTCGGGTGCCTAGTGTTCATTTCTAGACGCCGATCTTGTCTTTCAGGCCAGTTCTTTCACTCCGCTCAGCATATCTGTAGTTGTTGGGGCTGTGTACCCAAGCTCAAGGTGGGAGTGTGGTATAGCCTCCTGTCTGACCTGCTGTTCTGGCTCTCCCGTGGTATTATATTGTATCGCTTCAATCTCAAATTGTGATAGGAGTTGCCGATTTTTAGATGTTAAACGTTGGGCTACCAGTTGTTGGCAGTTATCCTTGGTGTATGTTTCAAAGCATCTATTCATTCCACATTCTCTGCATATAACCCCTCTGGGTGGAATTACTTGAGTATTAACATCCTTGGAACTGCTTATTAAGGTCAATATTTGTTTAAGCATAGTTGGAGAGCAAAGCCTTTGCTCACCAAGCCCTGTCTTATGGGACAGCTTCCAGCCTTTGGAAGAGGGCGAAACAGTTTCTACATTCAAAGATGAGCTCAGAACATTCCTTTTGACAGTTTATTGGCAGACTAGCTAGTAATCAGAGAGAATGTTTTAAGTTACTATGAACATGTTGAATTAAACTTAATAGCAGTAATAGTTGTTAGTAGGTTGCTAGAAGTTAGTAGCTGGGGATAGCATGGTGCACTGGGGTTCTGTCCTCTATTCTCGATCATTTATTTATCATTCAGTTCTCCATATCTCTGTTTGGTGCAGTGTGATTCATGCATTGTCCCCCTTTTCCCACTCTCCGAGTGATTCCAGATTCCAGTTGTGCTCCTCATTTCAACGTGTACCTCGCTTCTCCTGGCTCGTCTCACGCCCCTAGCCGTCCCCCAACTCCATCTGGATGAACCCCATCTGCTGGACTATTTAGACATGTAGTTGTAGGGTTAGATAAGCTAATTCTTCTCTAAGACATCCTGATAACCCCAGCCATCCTGAGAGGGATCCCTCCTTTGTAGACACCTGAAGTTTTGTTCTTTTTCTGGAATCTGTTTTTTTTTTTTCAGGAGGTTTCCTAAAGAGAGAAGGAGGGGTCTAGGCGGGGTCTGCAACCTTAACTACTCAAGAGCCATTTGGATCCAGTTTCACATATATTAACACGAAACCACAACAGACTTTGGAAAACCAGTGTTTCCAGTGAACGGCATAATTTAACTGGTTTTGAAACATTTCAATCGCTATTCACTTCTCATTCAATTTCATTCAAAATGTATTGTCTTCAGAGGCAGTCCTGGCTAGTTTGACACCTTGGGCAAAACAAAATATATATTTTTGCTGTAGTATTAAACATAAGTAAAAAACATGCTTGTATAGTTGAATTCCACAATCAATATAGTGTGTAGTTACATCTATACGCATCTGTTTGTGTTTTCTGAGAAGGCTGGGTGTTTTGGTAAAACTGACAAATTTCTCTATTTTTTTTTCTTGAGCTGAATACAACCTTGACACCAATTATGAATTAATAAGTCAAGTAATTTCAGTTGGCTTCATGAATGAACAATGGAAACTAGAGGACATATTCTTCTGTTTTTTGTGTTGCATAAAACTTACTAAAAAAAAGAATAAATGATTGTGTTCATTACATGTGAAGCATTGACTGTATATGATAATGGCAAAAGAAGCTTAGATAAAATGCATCAATAAAATAATTAACAAGACTGAATTAATTAAATTATGAAACCTTCATTAGCCAAATGTTGCTCCAAATTTTACTCCTCCATCAGGAAATTTGGGCGTGTTGGAGTGCCTAGCAAGTTTTAACTTTGGACCTCACATGCATTCTTTACCCTTGAGTGTTTTCTTCTTTCTAATCTGGACGCTAGTTTTGATCTTTTGTCCATTTTCCAAAACTTAAAATAGACTTTTAAATCTCTCGACATCAGACTTAAGATGAGTGAGGTGATGGAAACAAATTCCCTTTAATGCAGACTTCTTTTTGTTCTTTCTCTTTTCATAAAATCCAGTAAAGCAAACATAGATATAAATTTTATGGATGACAACTATTTTTTATTAGGAACCAGCTGTTGGTTTGTTGCAGGTTCTTGAATCATAGGCAGTGAGCCTCAGCCCCTCCCCGCCTCTCTACTTGTTCACATGTCCTCTGCAGTGCAGTCGTTTCCCCACTTGCAACCCCCATGCGCTCCTCCAGTGTACTCTACAGAGGGCTAAACACAGTTGTCGTAGCAGAAGGTGACGGATGGTAGGGATGCCTAGCACAAATTAAGTTAATTTTCACGTGGAAATGAGGTTCAAGTGTAGAAAACTGCAGGGGTTGGGGACTGTCAATTATTATAATTTTTTTTTTTTTTTTTGGTGCTCGTGTTCCCTGCTTGAGATTACCACTGACTGTCTCTTTTTGGAAGAACTTTCCATCCCATTACAGTCTCTTGTCCACAACTGAAGACACACCCCCTGCACATTCACGCTGCTCTCCTCCTCCTGCCCACTCACATACCAACAGTATTAAAGGGCACCACAGCAATCTTAAAACATAATAGTTATTTTATAAAAACCACAGAGCCGCCTTTGAAGGCTGAAATAGCAGCCTGTGGCCAGACGCAGGTTGAGCAAGAATTGCAATTTGCCACAACACAAGCGTTCAAACGCCCTCCTTTCTCACACATCTAACCTAACCGGATCAGGAGGGCGAGACAGCAGAAAGAGGATATGGGAGACTTTGGCGCAGTCATTTCAGTAGCTATGTCACGAGTCTGAGCATTTTAAAGCATCTGGTTTAGATCTGCTCCTGATCCAAGCGCCAATTTTAATTAGGAGGAAAAACATTTTTATTCATGTATTATTTTATCTTGTCCTTTATTATGAAAAACATTTCTGCGAACATGTTAAAAACACAAAAACAAGATTACTGTTTGTGTGGATCTTTTTAATATTTGTATAGGGAGCCAGGTGGACCTCTCAAGAACTAAATGCTGAAAGTGTGTATATTCTGCCCAATGAGAACTCATTTTACATGATTAAGTCATCACATGTACACCCGCCCACTTCTTGGACCTCTTGCAGGCATGATTGCCTAAGCTTGGAGAAAGGGCCTTGGTAGCAAGCAAGCAACAGGTAGGTTTTTCTGTTTTTGGTGGGGTGTTGATGTTTCTTAGTCTGTCTCTGCCTCTGTTTTTTTTTTTGCAGCCAATAACTACATGCACTCCAGAATCAAATGCAAAACGTTCACATAAGGAAATGCAGTAATGATTAACAGTGAGCACATGTTCTTAATCTTGCATGTGTCACTAGCGCTAATGCTAAGCGCTAATGCTAAAATAACGGTACATCATGACTGGAGACCTGAAAGTTTTTAAAAAGATAATCCATGAAGTCTGAAGCCCTCACTCTCTTTCTAGCTATTGCATATTGGCTGATGAGTGTCATATTCAGCTCTGCTGACAAAGGATTAAATGTTCATGAGTTTTCCTGTGGTAGCTATGGGACAGGTGTTAAATTTGTACTTGAAGGAACTGACTTTATTTCCATGCGCATAGTTCAGCATGTATAAAAGAGGAAATTAAGGCTTAATGTTATTAAAAAAGGTTTTCTTGATTTCTTTGTTCAATATAACCCTATTTTCTATACAAATATAAATATTTGTACTTTTCTTACAGTCTCATCCTGATCATTACTAAATTTTGTAAATGCACTATTATAATATTGATTTTATTTTAGAATTTGAATACATAAATTTACTTATACATAGTGTGATCAACTAAAACTTATGACTTTACATTTGTTGTGATAGAGTAAAGCGGAAGAAAAAACAAAGGATGAAAAAGAAAAAACAGGATTCAAACAACCCTGATCATGCATCAAGTCAAGTCTCGGCCCTGAAGAGTTGACAACAGAGGTAAGATGGACAGTATGTGTTGTAGTCATTTGTGTTAGCGCTTGCAACCTTGTATTTTCAAGAAAAGTTGATATAGTAAGCAATGACTGACATTAATTTGATGTATGTGCATGCTTTAGTAATCTTTAGTAGAGGCTGTGTGTATTTTTGTAGTTATTACATGTATTTTTATTTAAATTCCTTCATTTTGCACTTGATGCTACACTGATACAAGCTCAAACTGTGTAGAGGTCTTTGTGAAAACCTTCCCAACCTTTCCTGACTAGCTTATTTTACACACACAAGTTTCTAGCTGCTCTTTATGGGGCCCTCCGTCTGCCTAATTACCTTTTGTGCAGTGTTATCTCTAAAGTTAACATGTCTTTCTTAGAACTTCATGGATTCTCTTCTTCAAACTTTCTTTTCATTGTCTGCTTAGATTTACAGACTTTTTCTTAACCCTTTTCAGAGAGTATTTTCATGAAGCAGCTTTTTAATGCTATTCCTTTAAAAAATGCTATATTGTCATATTAAATGGTTTGGTCTATATCTAACCTAATTATAAAGTATTTAAACCTTTGTATTATGGTAAAAAGTCATGCAACTATAAAGTGCTTAATCCTGTTTTCCTTTTTTTTCTATGGGACAGTAGCACTCAAACCTGGAACACCAGACCTTTGGCAAAGAAACTTTCACTGATCAAACATCAAGTGTATGTAGCCCGTCAAAAATGACAGCAGAGGTAAAGATGGACATATCTTGTTGTAATCATTTGTGCTAGTAAATCATGCAACGGCAATGTTTTTACAGAAAAGAGAGTTGACGCAGATTGTAATGACTGACATTCATATAGTGTAGTAATACTGTACTTAAGTAACCTTTAGTAGAGGTTTTGTATTTTGCAGTTACTGCATGTATTTTTATTAAATTCCTTTATTTTGTACTTGGTACCTTACACACAAATTACAAACCCGACCTTTGTGAGAGTCCTTTTGTGAAAAACCTTCCCCAACTTTTCCTGACTGGCTTGACTTTACACACACAAGTTTCTAGCTGCTCTTTATGAAGCCCTCCCGTGCTAATTACCTTTTGTATTGGTATTTTATCTCTAGGATTAACATATCTTTCTTAGAACTTCATAGTTTTCTTCTTAAAACTGTCTCTTCATCATCTGTTTAGTTTCACAGACTTTTTCTTAACTCTTTTTCAGAGTATTTTCATGACGCTTTTATGCACACTATTCAGCTAAAAAATGCTATATTGTCATATTAAATGTTCTTAGACTATTTATCAGCCTTAAGTATAAAAGTGTTTACAAAAACTTGTCTATTAAGGTAAAGTCATGCAACTATAAGTGCTTAGTCTCTGTTTTACTTTTTGTTCTGTAGGTGGTGGCACTCAAGCCCGGAGACACCAGACCTGGGGCAAAGAAACTTTCACCTGATAAAAAACCTAGTTATGTCTTGGCCCATCAAAAAAAGGCAACAGAGGTAAGATGGACAGTACTTGTTGTAGTCATTTGTGTTTTAGTAGTTAGTAGCTGCAACATAGCAATGATTTCAAAGAAAGAGTTGACATAGTTAGCAATATTTGACATTCATATCTTGTGAAGTAATGCTGTGCTTAAGTAACCTTTAGTAGAAGTTTTGTATTTGCAGTTACTGCGTGTATTTTTATTTAGATTCCTTTATTTTTGTACTTGATGCATACACACAAATTACAAACTGAACTTTGTGGGGTCCTTTTGTAAAACCTTTAACTTTTTCTGAACTGCTTTACACACACAAGTTTCTAGCTTCTCTTTATGGGGCCCTCCCGTCTGCTAATTGTCTTTTGTCTTGGCAATTATTTATCTCTAAGTTAACATGTCTTCTTGAGAACTTCATGGATACTCTTCTTCATGTCTCTTCATCATCTGTTGGTTTCACAGACTTTTCTGCTCTTTTCAGAAATTTTCATAAAAACCTTTTTCAATACATACTTTTCCTTTACAAAAAAATGCTATATTATCATACAAACATTCTTAAACTATATATCTAACCTTAATTATATAGTGTTTACAAAAATTTTAGTATTAAGTTAAAGTCATGCAACTATAAAGTGCTTAATCCCTGTTTTCCTTTTTTTTTCTGTAGGTGGTGGTACTCAAACCTGGAGACACCAAACCTGGGGCAAAGAAACTTTCACCTGATAAAAAACCTTTTATGTCTTGGCCGTCAAAGATGACAACAGAGGTAAAGTGGACAATACTTGTTGTAATAATTTGTGTTAGTAGTTATTAGGGTGTCACGATTCTCAAATCCTGGGATTAGTTCATTTTTGATTCTAAGGTCCGCAGTTCGATTGCGATTCTCGATTTTACATTTGTTCTTTGCTTTTTTAGCTTAACGATTGTGGTGCATTTTTAAAAACTGGGCTAGCAATACAATAGAATATCGACCTTTGTTTGCAATGTAACACACTACACTGTCAAATTTAAAACTTTTAATAACAACATAAGAAACAACATATCTTTAGTCAATTAAAAATTGTTAAAATAAACTGGCTTCAGTTTCTATTTTGTAAAGTGCAGCCTTCTTCAAAGATGACATTGAGTTCACAACAAAACAAACAAAACAATAAAACAGAGACATGTCCATAGTCTCTGAACAATGAAGATGTCTTAAACTTTCTGAACAGATAAACATGTACCACACTGATAACTACTTTTATCCCTCAAAATGGTGAGTGTATTCTTCCATATTTTCTGAGAGTCTGCTCAGACCTTCAGCCCTTTCTCTTTTACATTATTGTACACGGAGGGAATCACCGTAGCTGAGAGGTGTGTTCTACTGGGGATTTCGTAGCGGGGCTCTAACACGCTAATTAAATCTAAATAAAACGCGGCTTTCCACCACGAATAAGGTTGCATGTCCGCTATGAATACTCCAACATGAAGCCTAATCACATTTTACCGAGAGTTGGTGTTTGAAGTTAATTCAAATGAAAACGGAAAAGTAGTTTTGTGTAGTTGTTGGTTTACAGATGAATCTATGTTTTTGTTGTGCCTGCGTGATGCCCTGCATGTTAGTCGTGCTGTCCGTGAGAGAATACGCCACACGCACATACATAGCACAGGCTTGCAACCGTTTTCAGTAATTTTTTTTTTTTTTTGTCAACAAACGCGGCGTTGTCAACATAACTCACTGGAAATCCAAAATGCCTCCCTCCAGCGACTTGATTGAAAGAGGAGGATTAAAGTTCTGTCGATGGAGTCTCCGCCATCTGCAGTTACCATGTTCTTTGAGTGGCTGTTAGAGGAGGTTGACTCGCAGCACTTCTTTTTCTTTTAAACTTCATTAACAAACCGACTCGCAGCCCTTTTCCGCTTGACAGTAACCAGACGTAGCATGGGGCTTAGCGTTAGCGATTCCATTTTTCATTCAGTTCGAGACTGACTTAATTCCGGTCGATTTGATTTAAAAAAGTCAGCTCGTGACACCAATAGTTATGACTGCAACTTGGCAATGTTTTCAAAGAAAGTGATGATATTTTCAACAATGACTCAATTAAATTTAGTGTAGTGTACTGTACTTTAGTAACCTTTAGTACAGGTTTGCTTTTGCAGTCATTACATGTATTTTATTTACATTCCTTTATTTTTGCACATACACACAAATTAAAGCCTGAACTTTGTGGGGTCCTTTTGTAACCTCCCCCAACTTTTTCCTGACTGGTTTGACTTTTACACTACAAGTTTCTAGCTGCTCTTTGCCTTAGAGGGCCCTCCGTCTGCTAATGATATTTTATCTTGGTGTTATCTCTAAAGTTAACATGTGTTTCTTAGAACTTTATGGATTCTCTTCTTAAAATTGTTTATTTTTATCTGTTTAGTTTCACAGACTTTGTAACTCTTTTTCAGAGTATTTCAGAGCTTTTCAATGCATAATTCCTTTAGAAAATGATATATTATCATATTAAACGGTTTTGGTCTACATATCTAACCTAGTATAAAGTGTTTACAAAAACCTTTGTATTATGGTAAAGTCAGGCAACTATAAAGTGCTTAATCTCTGTTTTCATTTTTGTTTCTATAGGTCGTGGCACTCAAACCTGGAGACAACACCAGACCTTTGGCAAAGAAAATTTCCCCTGATCAAACATCAAAGTCAATTCTCGGCCCGTCAAAAATGACCTTAGAGGTAAGGTGGAAATACTGTTGTAATCCATTTGTGTTGTACTTATAATGTACAACTTGGCAATGTTTTCAAAGAAAGGTGAAGATGTTTTAACAATGACTCAATTGATTTAGTGTAGTATGCTTTAGTTCAGTAACCTTTAGTAGAGGAGTTGTATATTTTACCGCCCAGTCATTGCATGTATTTTTATTTACATTCCCTTTATTTTTGCACTTGATGCCTTACACACAAATTACAAACCTGAACTTTGTGAGGTCCTTTCATCGAAAACCTCAACCAACGTTTTCCAGCTGGTTTGACTTTTTTACACACACAGGTTTCACAGCTTCTCTTTATGAGGCCCTCTTCAGTCTGCTAATGATCTTTTATCTTGGTGGTATTTTGTCTCTAAAGTTACATGTCTTTCTTAGAACTTTATGGATTCACTTCTTAAAACTGTCTCATCATTTTCTGTTTAGTTTCACAGACTTTTCTTAACTCTTTTTTTCAGAGTATTTTCATATAAGCGCTTTTTAATGCACACTCTCCTTTAAAAAAATGCTAAATTGTCATATTAAAATGTTCTTAGACTATTTATCTAGCTTTAATTATAAAGTGTTTACAAAAACTTTTGTATTAAGGTAAAGTCATGCAATTACAAGGTGATTGATCTCTGTTTTTTTTTTTTTTTTTTTTACTATAGGTGGTGGCACTCAAACTAGGAGACACCAGACATAAGACAAAGAATCTTTCACTTGATCAAACATCAAGTCATGTCTTGCCCGTAAAAGTAACAAGTTTTTCTCAAAGCTATTTTAAAAAATGCTTTTCAATGCACGCAATTCCTTAGAAAAAAACCTATTTTGTCACATTAAACATTCTTGGACTTAATATCTAGACTTAATTATAAAGTTTCCCGACCTTTGTATTAAGAGTAAAATCAGGTCACTATAGACAGTCACTATAGTTGTTTAGTCACCATAAGGTTCTTAATCTCCCTTTCCTTTACTTTCTTTTTCCTCGTTGGTGGTACTCAAAGCTGAAGACACCAGACCTGAGGCACAGAAACAATATTATTACACTTGGGTTTTTATATTATTCTTATTATTTTTAAGTATATTTTTTATACTTATTATTATTTTCTTTAAAAATTACTAATCTTGTATGAGTTACAGTAAACCTAACGATGTAAATCTGTGGCTATAAAGTAACTATAAATGTTTGGTTAAAGTCTGTTTAGAAGTACACATAAGGCTGCAAGCAAGTGGAAAGTAAGTAAAATGTATGCTATGTGTTTCTGACAGTTTGCCTTTACAGCTAGTCTGAAAGAGACAATAAATCTAATTAAACAAAAAACGTTTTTGGACCCTAGTTAGATACAGCTTAGAATATTTGTGTATGCAGCAAGTGGACCTCCCCAACAACTGAATGTTGAAATGAACCCATAAGTGACCAAAAAACTAACATAAACTTTTTAAAATTCAAATTCGTTAAAACAAAAATGGTTTTTATGTTTGGTATTTTTTTATAGTGCCTCCTGATTTTCACACTTGTAGCACCTTTACAAATGAGTGGACCCACAACTTGCTAAAAAACTGTTGCAGGCCCCTCAAGGGGAGAATGCAGAGTATGTGTGTGTGTGTGTGTGTGTGTGTGTGTGTGTGTGTGTGTGTGTGTGTGTGTGTGTGTTTCTCTTGTGTTGTAGGTTTGGATTTGGGTCGATCTTGGGGAGCTGCTGGGACCTGCTTCTATAAGGGTTTATTTTTTATTTTTTTATCATTTCTCCTGGAAAATTACATTCATCTTTCTTTGTTTGCCCCCCTCCCTCAGCGCTGAGGACCCAGGTCCTGTGCTTAAGGTGGAGGCCTTCCCTGGTTTGGGGTGACGTGTCCTTGGGGGTTGAAGGGTTCTTGAGTGTGTGTGATCTGCATTCCATGAGTGTGGGATTTATATTCTGTGCTCTTCCCTTAATCCATTCAGGTCTCAACATACTGAACTACTGTTTCATTATTTTTTGATGTGCACATGCACATTTTAACAAATCCTTTTTAATTATGGCCATGTAGCAGTCACTGACTGCAAGGACCATATTGTTTTAACCCAGTTAAAGACGTGACCGCGCCTTTCAGCGAAAATTTGACCCCGGATGCTCGAAAAGTCACCAAAATGTACACACCTGGGATAAATTGCAAATGAATTTTCTACAAAGTCAGCGTCACCCCGAACGATGACATCACGGCCAGCAATCCGTCAAAAAAAAATGAATGGGCGAAAATCGGCGTATGGGCGAACAAAATGTGCCGAAATGCAGTTGCATAGCCAAAACACACGTGTCGAGATATCCCAAAGAAGTTTTGAAAATCGTGCTGGGATAGCCACACGACCTCTGACCCCTGCTTGGCCATTTTGTGGCGGAAATCTGAGAATTAGGCGATTTTTGTGTTTTCCTAATATGAGAAAAGACACTTTGTTAGGCGATTTTCACGCAATTGCACACACACTTGCTGCCAGCTCCAGTGTACAAAACACCCAGAAGTATGGTTGACCTTTGACTAGCAGGAAAAGGCTGCCATCTGTAATTTTCTCAAAAAAGCAACCTTTAGCACCAGATACAAAATGGCTAAATCGTTGGAATTTGACATGGTGCCTCTGTCGGACTCCTCTCTCCTCTCGGCAGCTGCTGATTCTCTACCTCGACCCTTACCTCATCACCTCATCCGCCTTCTTAAAGACACAGGATCCTCAGTCTTATGATCCGTTGCTGATGGTGCATAGTTGGTCTTCAAGTCAAGCTATTGTTCGTTTTCGCTACGTCAAGCCTATGACTAAATCTGTCTCTCTCTCTACTCACCCTCAGGAATCCAGTACCACGAGTGGTCGCTCGAATCAGTTCCCAGCCGTTCTCATCAGTCTGTCCTCTCCTGCGGTTCCACCACGAGCCTCTGCCTCTTCAAGTGTCCCAACCTTCGCCAACATCTGCCCTACGGAGGCCACCAGTGGCGCCCTTCTTCTGTCTCAGCTGGAACAACATCTGGTCTCACTCACGTTCTGCTTTCTGCTCCTCGTATTAAAACTCTTACCTGCCAGCGCTCGCCTCCCGCTGTGTTTCTTCTGGGTTCCAGCATCTGGGTTGAAAAAGGAGTGTTCTGTATCATGACAGAGCGGACTGGCCATAATCGACCCAGCGGCCCAGAAGGACTCAGATTAGCCGTTTCCCAACAAGGCATTATGCTGGGACGTCAAGCGGACGCTCTGTCGCAAATGGCGGCTGCCCAGCAGGATCTCTTTCATCGCCTAGATGGTATGACTCAGACCTTACATGAACTAACCAGCCAGTTTCCCAGGCCGCGCCACAGTCCATACTCTGTCATCCCAGCTTCTTCCGCTTCTGGATCACCGTCCGCACCCGAAAACATCCGACTCCAACCGGAACCTTTCTTCTGGGAGGTGGAAGCCTGGGAGGATTTTGCTGCAATTACCAGTTAATATGTCAACAAGCTCCCGATTCTGGGCCGACCACAGTAAGATCACCCTCGAATTCTCTACGAAGTAAGAAAGCTCTCAGTGGGCCCAAGCTTTTTCTCTCTACTAACCCCATCTCACCTGTCTTACGGCGGTTCTGGCCGAATTCCGCGATATTCGACCAGCCTGCGTAAGCAGGAAGGCATTTCCAGCTGATTTGCTTGCACTCAAACAAGCGGAACGTTCTGTTAGCGATCCGTCGCCGATTTCCGCATTCTAGCGGTTGAGCTTCTTTGGCCCGATCTACAGCCCTCAAAGGCGTTTTCTGTCCTTGAATGAACAAATTAAAACCACCTTTGTTCTCAACGGAAAGCCGTGATCCTTTGAGGTTTAGTGTCGCCGCTCTCCGGTCGGACGTTAGGATACGTGAACGTCAAAAAGAACGATGTCATCCGCCTCCACGTCTCCCGACTAAGTCCGTCCACGCTCCACCGATCGATCCAGGCCACGTATGCAAGTGTCCTGTCCCTCAAGACTATGGATGAACCCCATGCAGATCGGCCACTCAAGGCCTGTCCAGAAGAAGACGGCGCCAAAAGACGCGAAGCTGGAGCCTGTTTCTACTGCGGGGCTAAAGGCCATCTAGTCTCGGGATGCCCAGTTCGTTTAAACTCCCAAGCCCCTCGCTAGACGACAGGCCGCGAGTTATCACCTGAATTCGGTAAAGATTTCATGTATTTACCTGTGAAGTTATGCCTCGTCGCCAAGTCCATGAACTCAGAGCCCTCATGGAGGTCTGGGGGGCGAACAGAGCTTGATACGACTTTAGTGCAGTTAACCATCTGTCATCCACGACCTGAAAGCCGTTGACCTCTCGGACCTCGAGGACAACATCTGTCGATATCACCCTTAAACACAAGCCCATTCTACTCATCCGTCCAGGTAACCATAGAATCAGTTAGGTTTACATCACCCAGTCGCCCATACTCCCATAGTGTTAGGAGTTCACCTGGCTCAGATTACAATCCTAATTTAACTGACTCAGGGATCATCACTCAGTGGAGTCCATGTTGCCTTGCAAACTGTTCTGTCCGCGGTTCCCAGTGTTCCCCCATAGGTACGAGAGTCCGCCTCAGTAGATCTGGCCATTCCGTCCCAGTATCCACGACTTAAAAGCAGTTTTCAGCAAATCTAAGGCTAGCGCTCTTCCCCCGCATAGACCTTACGATTGCGCCATTACTCTCCTTCCTGGCGCTCCTTTACCTAAAGGAGGCTATTCAACTTTCGGTCCGAAAGAAAGCGACCATGGAACAGTACATCCAGGAAGCGCTTTCGTTAGGTCATCTGACCCTCTTCACTCCCCTGTAGGCCTGGTTTTTAACCGTGGCTAAGAAAAGATAAAGACACTCCAGGCCTTGCATCGACTCCGCCAAGCTAAATCAGATCACCGTCAAGATATCTTCCTTGCCTTTAATCGTCTGTTTTGACTCTGTTCAACAAGCCATTATCTTCACGAAATTAGACCTCCGCAATGCGTACCATTTGGTTTGTATCAAGAAAGGCGACAAATGGAAGACTGCATTCAAAACCCCCTTAGGGCACTATGAATATTTGGTCATGCCTTTGGCCTCTAACGCCCTGCAGTCTTCAGCGGTTGGTCAACGACTCTCAGTGACTTCGCTAATCAACCGTCTTCGTATACCTTGATGACATTCTCATCTATTCCCATGATCAGGCCCAGCATGAACATCACGTACGTCTCGTGCTTGAGAGACTTCTGGAAATCAACTCTATGGGGAAATCACGAATTTCATGTTTACGACCGTTCAGTTTCTCCGGCTACGTCATCGAGGCAGGTTGCATCGACCACAGCCTCTAAGATAGAGAGCGTCACCAACTGGAAGCACCTCAGACACGGAAAAAACTTCAGCGTTCTTAGGCCTCGCCAACTTTTTGTCGACGTTTATCCAGATACAGCAGCATGCTTCTCCTCTCACCACCTTATTACTTCCACTACTCATCCCTTTGCCTGGTCTGCAAGCCCAACAGGCCTTGCGACAAACTGAAGAGACCTTTAGTATCCATACCGTCTCATCAACCTGGCTCATCTGATCAATTCATTTGTCAGAGGGTGGGCGCATGTCTACAGGTGGGACCGTCCTCTCCCAAAGGCCTCAGCGTGATTAAACATGTGTATTTACTAAAACTATCACCTTGAAAAGAAACTATGATGTCGGGAACCGGAACTACTTGCCATCAAGCTGGCGTTGGAGGAATGGCGTCACTGGTTGGAGGGAGCAGAACAGCCATTCATCGTTTGGACAGATCACGGGCGCAGCCTATCCGCTCAGCCAGCGAATCAACTCCGACAAGCTCGATGGTGTCTTTTTTGACCCGCTTCAATTTTGTAATCACCTACAGACCCGGATCCCGAAATATCAAGCCTGGCCTTGCCCTTTCCGAAAGTGGCCCATCAGAGCATTACCCCAGCCACCATCTTCCTTCCACCTCTCACGTCCTTGAGCCCTCACATTGGGACGTCAAAAACCAAAGGTCTCCAAGCCCTGAGAGACAATAGCAGCCACCCTCCTGTCCCAGAGGTACCTTGTTGAGTCCCAGCGCAGTCTCGGTCGGGGTCATCACCTGGGGGCATGCATCGCTTGGCTTGCCATGGGGGTTCACGGACTCTTAACCTCATTCGCCCAAAAAGTTCCATTGGCTTGCCATGGAAAAGGGCGATCTTGAGGTATGCGCAGCCTGCTCCACGCGTCACGCCCGATCGAAATCTTCATCTCAGCTCGGCGAATAAGCCCCATCCACTCTCCCTCCCCGATCGACCCTGGTCCCATCTGGCCATGGATTTCGTCACAGGTCTTCCCCCGTCACACGGTAACACTACCGTCCTCACTGTTATTGATCGTTTTTCGAAAATGGCTCACTTCATTCCCCTTCCTCAACTCCCCACGACCACTGAAACTGCTGACCTAATGGTCAACCATGTTTTTCGCCACCATGGCATCCCAATGGACATTGTCTCCGACGCTGACCCCAATTCCACGTCACAAGTGTGGAAGGCCTTCTGCTTTCGGCCTTAGGGGGCCACGGTCAGTCATCAGGCTATCATCCCCAGTCGAATGGTCAAGCGGAGAGAAGCGAACCAGGAGCTGGAGAGCAGCTCTCCGTGTCTGGCGGCACAGAATGAAAAGGACTGAGTCCACCTTCTGAGTATGGACGTCGCCCATAACCTCATCCTTCATCTGCCACAGGATCTCCTTTTGAGGCCGCCTAGGGTACTCACCACCTCTGTTTCCATCCCAGGAGTTGGATCTGGCAATTGCCTTCCGTCACCATCACCTCCAGCGTTGTCAACGCGTCTGGACTCAAACGAAGGCCGCTCTCCTCCGCACCAAGGAGAGCAACTGCGGATCGCCAACCGTCGCAGGGTAGTGGGACCGACTACCAACCTGTTCAGAGGTTGTCTCCTCGCAATATCCCCATCAGGCGTCACTCCAAGAAACTGGCTCCCGATTCGCCGGTCCCTTGCATCATTGACAAACTCATCAGCAACCTACGCTATGTCGTCTTCGTCTGCCTAAAGCCCTCAAGGTACACCCGTCATTCCATATCTCACAGATTAAGCCAGTCCAGGACAGCCCTCTGTGCCTGCCGTCCGCTTCCCCACACTTCGCCCGGGTCATCAGCCCCGGCGCTCCGGCCTATAGCGTCAGCAGTTTTGGGCGTCGGCCGGAGAGTCGTGAATTCCAGTTCTGATGCGACTGGGTGGGCTACGGTCGGAGGCGTTCATGGATTCCAGCTCGTTTATTCTGGACCTAAACGTGAGGATTTCTACCGTGCCCACCTGATCTTCGCCCTTGGCCGCCTGGCGGTCGTTTGAGAAGTACTGACATGGTGCCTCTGTCAGGACTCCTCTCCCCTCTCCTCTCGCTTGGCTGCTGATTCTCTACACCTCGACCACTTACCCTCATCACCTCATCCCTCTTCTTAGAGCAGGATCATCAGTCTTACATGAATCCGTTGCCCTGATGGTGCATGATTTGGTCTTCAAGTCAAGCTGTTAGTTTCGCTGCGTCAAGCCTGACTAAATCTGTCTCTCTCTAATCACCTCAGAATCCCAGTATGTGTGTGTGTGTGTGTGTGTGTGTGTGTGTGTGTGTGTGTGTGTGTGTGTGTGTGTTTCTCTTGTGTTGTAGGTTTGGATTTGGGTCGATCTTGGGGATATGCTGGGACCTGCTTCTATAAGGGTTTATTTTTTTATTTTTTTATCATTTCTCCTGGAAAATTACATTCATCTTTCTTTGTTCGCCCCCCTCCCTCAGCGCTGAGGACCCAGGTGTCAGTCCTGTGCTTAAGGTGGAGGCCTTCCCTGGTTTGGGGTGACGTGTCCTTGGGGGTTGAAGGGTTCTTGAGTGTGTGTGATCTGCATTCCATGAGTGAGGGGATTTATATTCTGTGTTCTTCCCTTAATCCATTCAGGTCCTCAACATACTGAACTTCTGTTTCATTATTTTGATGTGCATGCATTTTAACAAATCCTTTTTAATTATGGCCCGCAGCAGCAGTCACTGACTGCAAGGACCATATTGTTTTCGCAGTTGGAACGACTTTGCCGCCTTTCAGCGAGAACGTGACCCCCGCCGCATGCTCGAAAAGTCACCAAAACGTGCACACACCTGGGATAAATTGCAAATGAATTTTCCACAAAGTCAACGTCACCCCCCTAAAGACGATGACATCATCGATGACATCATCAAAAAAATGAATGGGCCGAAAATCGCGTATGGGGCCGAACAAAATGTACTTCGAAATAAAGTTGCATAACCAAAACACACGTGTCGGGGATATCCCAAAGAAGTTTTGAAATCATTATGGGATGGCCACACGACCTACGGCCTGGCGGCCATTTTGTGGCGAAATCTGAGAATTGGCGATTTTTGTGTTTTCCCACGATATGGGGAAAAGACACTTTTGTTGGAGCGATTTTCACGCAATTGCACACACTTGCTGCCAGCTCCAGTCTACAAACACCACATAAGTGTTGTTGACCTTTGACCTTGGGAAAAGGCTGCCATCTGTAATTTTCTCAAAAAAGCAACCTTTAGCACCAGATACAAACGAAAACTCGTCGTTGGAATTTTCATCAATCGTCTCCTAACTTTTCGGGCACCAACGGCCAGCTACTCTGGACAAAATGTTGGAATTAGAAGTTGTAGATTTTGAACGGCGTGCGCGTGGCGAGCTCGCAACCGTTGCCCTCTTAGCTAGCCCGCACATTCCGTCGATCTATTTTGTCATGGCTGGTCAATGGTTGCTATGGAGATAAAATCAACAGAAAAGCCGCCATTTTGAAAAAAGTGTTTTTCAACTTAAGACATATAGCTCTCCCCAATGGTGTAATCTGTTTTTCAAAATCAGTTGATGATGCTAATCGCTATGCTAGCACTTTTATTTACATTAGCATAGCTAGCATAGTTAGCATAATTAGCTTTTTGAGCAATGTTTTTTTCCTTAGACAGTTAATGACGCCTATCACAATGCTAGCACTGTTAGCCACATTAGCATAGCTGGCATAGTAAGCATTATTTGCCAATGCAGCTTTGACTAGCCTTGATCAAAGGTGGGCGGTAAGGGTGGTAAGGGCGGTGAGGATGGTGAGGGCAGCGGTGGTGCATAAAGTTGGGCGTGGATGGCGGGTTGCGTCTTCGGGCCATACAACACCGCTTGCAGCTTTAATTGGTTTTAAAATATTGTGATGAAATTATTTTAACTCTGGTACCCCCGTCCCCTGCCTATGTTCATTCATCAACATTTCCTTCTACATCAACAGGAGTGTAAAAAAACCGTACAGTTCTTACAGCTCCTCATCCATCAATGTAGAAACCTAACTTATCTAAATTAAATCAATGCTAACTACATGGGGCTCCGGGGCCCAGGTTGCAGCCCCCTGATCTGGGGGTTTGTGGTAAAAACAAGTCATTTCTGTCCTATTGATTTTTTTCCAAGCCAAAATACTCCTGAATAAAGTGGAAACATCTCTGCTTTACTTCTTTAATGACAACAATGTTCAGTTTTTACATCAAACTTGAATCA